>VYZT01033061.1:0-43860 GCA_013400735.1 Pomatostomus ruficeps | reverse complement strand
GGCAAAAGCCAAAACGGCATCAGAAAGATGTTCCTCTCTGCCTTAATGTATCCAATTCCTTCCAGACTCTCTCCTCCAGCCACCCCTAACCAGAGCTGAGCAAGCAGACAAGGACATTGCAGCTGATCAAAGGAGCTTCAAGCTGTGAAGTTCTTGTACCTGCACCCCACCCCTGGTCAAACCTCCCAGGATAAAGAAGAGCCAGAGAGGGGTTAAGACCAGTCAGCTGGTCTGTAACATGCAGCTGGTAGACATTGAATAAATATATCTTGGTGTTGAATAATATGCAGATAGAGCCATGCCTGCCCTGTTCATTGTGCACAGCGTGTGAACGTGAGGGAAGGGCTCATTTAAGCAGAAAAGCAGAGGGGAAGGGTATCAGAAGCAGCAGTGCTTGCAACAACGTCTGCTCTTTGGACAACAGGCTCCCAGCTCTCCATTTGGCATTTCCCAGCAAATTAATGACAGGGGGAAGGGTGAAAGGAACTCAGTAAATAAGTCTGAAATCAACTCTCGCCATGCCTCTGGAGCTGCAGGCAGGTGATAAAGGCCTCCTTTCATCAATATTTGATTTACACCAGGGGTTCTTTATTTTAAGCCATTTCTCCCTGTGTCTTGACAGGTGGGTTGGCTACACAGCAGCCATCAGCACACAGCCCTTCAGTGCTGGAATTGTGCTTGGCAAACTGCATCCCTGCACGTGGATTTGTGCTGGGTTTGACCACTTTCACTCACAACAGAACACACAAAGCTCTCCAAAGCAGCAGCACCTATGGAGGTGCAGATATTTGGAGATGCAACAGGACAAACTGCACCAAAATCCCTTGGAAAACAGGCTTCCTTGGGAACTGCTGTCATGACATGCTAAGAAAGATCAGGCAAAACCTGTCTTTGGTAAATTTCTGTGTGCCTGAGCTAGCCAAGGATGGTGAGAGTACAGAGCTTAGATAGCTTGGTTGAAAAGATTTTCATCAGGAATAAGCACAACAGACAAATAGTTGGTGCCCTGTGGGCTCTGCAGCCTCTTGGACCCAAATTTTTTTTCTTTAAAATCTCCCTGTTTCAAATGTGCCAGGAGTTCATTCTTACTCAAAAAAAAAAAAAAAAAAATAAGTGCTGTGTAAAACAGGAGGGGTTTATAGTTCATAAGCAGATGTCTGAATTGGGACCTGACAGTGAAAAATTTGTAAGGAGCTAGAAGGCTTTGCTTTTTTAATCTAGTTTAGTAAATTCCATGTCACGTTATTACAATGTTTGTGGACATTTTATTGACATCTCGCTGTTGTGCAGACGGTGTGATGATGAAACTTGAAGCAGCAGTGCCTTATTAACAGGAGAAACAAACTGGGGAGGCTACAGGACTGTAAATTAGCCACTGATCATCATTTATTTGTGAGAACGTTACAGGTGAACCCGAAGGATGATTCTTCCCCACTGCCTTTGACTGAGGCTGTCTTGGAGTAGGAGGAGAGCATGAACTTGTTTAATTCCCTCGGTGTTGTTTGGTTTGAGCTGAGAGCCTCCGTGAGGGGCACGGGACAGAGAACAAAGCATTCCTCTTCCTGTGACACCGAGAATGTGCTGCCTGCCTCTGCAGCCAAGTTCAACTCCAGCACAGATGTCCTCTGTAAAATACAACCAAGGGTCCTTCTGCCTCCTCCTCCCTGAGCATCTAGGACAACGGCGGTCACCATTTCTGATGCAGAAATATCTTTGTTTAAGTAACCAGTGGAAATTTATTGTCTAGGAAGTTAGCAGAGTCCCCATCAGTGCAACTTTGCAAATAAGTTCAAACAAACTCCTGTGAGGAATGGCACAGCTCAGTCTGTTTTGCAGATTTCTCAGATTTCATGGAAAGGATTCTTTCAACCGATGCAACTGAGCGAGCAGTCAGTGTCAAAACTTGTAATTGCTGTAACCATCAGGGCGTAAACAACCCAGATATTCAGGATTTAAAATTGCACTTAATTCTATGAATGACAGTAGCATTGATATAACAATGCAACACTTCTAAAAACAGTCAAACAAACAAAACCGTGCTACCTTAATTTTGTCTTAATTGAAACTAAATTTTTAACATTTCATTTTAAAGCTGCTCTCACCCTCCACTGCCGGTGTGCTGAGCAGCCTCAGAGACCGGCTCAGAGGAGGGGCACAATGCAGAGCTTCCAAAGAGATCAGTTGCAGTCCCCTGGAGACCGGGCTGCATTGCCATCACAGAAAATCGCTAATCAGCAGCAACTTGCTATCCTGCATGGGGCTTGTGTAACTTATCTCCCTGCACCAGCCCCTCTTCCAAAAATCCCACCAGTCTCCAGCCAGCTACGTGGAGGATTGAGTCAGATTATCCTTTTACCCTGCTGAACCTGGGGTAAATTCTGACTCAGACACTGGGGGATGCTGCAGTTACTCTGACTGTCTGAAATAAGCAGGAATTTTTCTCTTTTTTTCTCATTTTGCAAGGGGAACAGAAGCCTTGAGAACATAACTAGCTTTTATTAGATGCAGAAATTTAGCTGAGTGATAAAATTTATCCACATTCGAGGTGTTCTTCATACTAATATTAGAAAGAGAGCTGTTTCAGGCAGCTGGGTACTGTAACTACTATGTACTTATTTGACTTTTAGTTTAGTTATTAGATACCCACTTGTAGTGAGGCTTTGCTACCTGCCTGCTAAATATATTTATATTCGGGCATTTCCTTTTTAAACAGGAAGAGAGAAAAATGGGAGGATTACAAAACACATTGACTTTTCAGGACCGCTGGACTTAAAATACCAACTTTATTAATCAGATGATTTGTTGCAGTCACCACAGGGACGACTGCACTTCCAGCTCGCCCTGGCATCCCCTGGAATAAATAACCCCCAGCATCCATCACCCCTCAGCTGACTCACTCTGTTCCCACCATGCACATGAGATTTATCACAGCTGCCTTAGCAGCCCTAAGTCAGCCTCGTTGTCTCTAGCCCTAGAAACAAAATTCAGGATAACTCACTGCTAAATTATCTCCAGGAAGTACAACATGGGTGTAGAAGGGAACCACAAAGGAACAGATACAATTCCAACCAAGGAATGGTTTGTAGCCACGCCAGGTTAAGTCCCCCTCTGGTTTGCCACTTCATTTTAATTTCTTCTTGTCTCTTGTCCCTGTGGTTTCCCTTCTTGGTCAGACTGCTCCTGCAAAAACCCCTGCCTGTGCCCACCTAGAGAGCCCAAGAGGTTTAACTCATCCCCTGTCCACAGCCTCATCTCCCCCACCACCTCTGAGACAGCTTTTAATTAATCCAGGGATCCTTTCCATCCCTGGTCTACCTCTGAAAAAACAGGGAAACCCAGGAAGCACGTTCCCCTAAGGGCAACTGGCTGCTTACAGCAGCACAGAAACAAGATCCCAGACCACATATTCATAAAATAGTTACGCAGCAATGCTGCACTGAACCCAGGATCAATAATGTTTCTCTTAGCAGACCCCTTGATCAACAGGATAAATGGTTTCAGGTACAGCACTGACTCAAAATTCTATTTTAATCTATGTACTTGGATACTTGTATTGTGTTCTACAGTGGGTAAATGCAGTGTTGAACTGCTGGGAACCAGCAGAAATAGTGTTTGTCTGCCACGATAATGCTACCAGCCGATCTTAAGTGGTTACCAGTACAAAAAGTCCATAAGTACTCATCTGTCATCTTGCAGCAAATGTAGCCTCAATTCCATATGTAAAGATTGCATTATAATAATTTCCTCTGTTTTCCCAGGTGTATGAGTGATTTTAATACCACTTGTTCTAAAAGTTAGGGAATTTGCTAATAAAAGTAATCTTCATGAATTTATTCATAAGAAAAAATATGGCATAGAAATTTAAGTTCTGTAGGGAAAAAAAAGTGTTTCTAGCAAAAGGTAATGAATAAAAGAAATCCACAGTTACATCATTTTCTCGGTGAAGATGGTGTGTTTGAAAGTCAAAATCTTGCTTCTGTAAGTTGGAAATTGATGCCAATTCTCTTCCTACCTCCCTTGCCCCTAGACTGTGGAAAGTCTCATCCTGCTTAAAGTCCGTGATTTTGAGAAAAGGTTTGGTCAGCCTCCTCAAGACCCAGCTGATCTTCTGGGCTGAAGTTTATGAGTTAAAGAATGGATGTAGTGATCTCTTTTGGACAAAGACAAGGTGTTCTGTCTTGGATCGCATGTATTTTTTTTAAATAATTTTATTTTAAGTATAGAACCATTTTTAAACTCAGGCTGTGAGATAACTTTGATAAATTGAATGTTCTGGGATTTTTTTCACCCTGCCTTAGTAGCCAGTGTTCATTGTACATAGAACTTCCTGCAGTGCACAGCTGGGAGCTGTGTCCTGTTTCTTGATTCTGTCTCACCTTACTCTGTCTTGTTGAAATGAGGGGTTTGTGTTTTGCTGCTACGTATGGAAGAGAAATTGATTCACAATTAGAATGGGAATAGAGAAGCTATAAATATATTAATAGCCACCAGTTAATTTTTGCAAACACGATTGTTATTTTTGTGATATCTGTTCCAATATCCCACTCAGCGAAGGCACACAGCTGCACTGGTGTTCTCATGGCTGTTAAAAAACGAGGCTGTGCTGAATCTGATGTGGTCAGAGCAGGTCTGGTGTGCAGTGTCCGGACCAATGGAAGGCCCAAAGCAGACATAAAACAGGTTTAAAGCTCGGTAACATCTGAGCACTGAATTCCTGCCTCTAGTTCTCATTTTTGTATTTGGCATAAGCTGCCCTGACCTCTGCTGCTATCCTTTAACGGGATAACTTTATAGCAGCGGGGCTGATTTGGCCTCAGATGTCTCAAACTTCTCCTGAGTTCCACTTGCACCATATGTGCCTGTAATTGTGTGTGTTGATTTAGTGCAGTGGGCCCTAATCCCACTGCCTCCACCTTCCCATCCCAAAAGAGCTCACAGAGTTCACTTGCACTACTTAATTAAAGACTTTATTACACATAGCTGGCTGTAACCAGGGTTGTTAGAGCCTCACTCCCTTCCCCCTCACCCTGATTTTTATACCAGTAAATGTTCAGAAGTTTCTGTTGCAAGTGCCTAGAAGAATTAATGCTAGCTTGAGTATTCCAGACTAAAGAAATATACATCTTAAAATCAGATCTTTAGCTTTAAGGACATGTGGACTTATCCTAGTAGCAACTAACTTGGAAAAGCAACAATATTTTAATGGGCTCAGTACACAGAAGTGCCTTTTTCCATTGAAAAATTATTAGGGATCTGCAAGTTTCAAAACTTGAAAGCCACTGAGCTAAAGGCAGGTTCCACAGGAAGAGTACAAGGAAATATTTTGTTTCTCTGTTTTTCTGTTTGAGATGATGATGGAACTCTCCCTCCCCACTTCATTCCCACATTTCTGTAAACACAGACCCTGACTCTTAAAGTTTCATTTTAAATACTTTTGTCAGGGAAAAAAACCCCAAACATCACCATTACTCATCTTCATGTTTTACTTGTTTGCGGTCCACACAAATATTCTCTTTCTTTGTAGTGAAGAGCAAAAATGTTCCTTCTACATTAGGTATTCTGGCACCTCCAGAACACACTCATCAGAATTAATCTCTATATAATTACCAGTTGCATCTTAAACTCTGGAAATGCCTTGTCACTACAAATTCTGCAACACAAAATTTTAATCCATTAACTCTTCGCTTTGTCAAGGAATAGTTGGAGCCCAGCTCTCCCAACCAACCAAAATTAACCAGTTGTCTGTAAAATCTCTGGTTATTTCTTTGTTCTTTCACTATTTCTTGCTCATTACCTTTTTTGCTGCCTCAACCATCACCATTTGTGAACTTTCACTGTCACAGGAGCATCATTAATGTTGAACCATAATAACCATAATAACCAGAGAGGTTATTTCCCTGAAACAAAAAAGAGATGGTGTTCAATCCACAAGGCACAGCTTTTTATAGATCCTTTGCCATTTAAAAAAAAAAAAAAAAAGAAAAGAAGAAAATATTTTAAGTACCGGCTGTTCTGAATCTTTCAGTTGTATACTGAATATGTTGTTGTTGACATATTCTTGAGGCATATCATCTGTCATGGCATTCTGTGTTAAAAGGTGGGATAGTGGGAGATTTTCTTCATGTAAACACCTTCAATAGATTGCCATTAATAAGGGAGTCTATTTATAGAGAAAAAGTGTCTGCTAGTATGTAAGAGAAAGGGTTAAACATGGAGAAATTTGGTTTATTCTCTCGTGCTCCATGTGGTCTCTGAGAATCAAAGCAGGAAGCATCATGGAGCTTGGAAAAGGACGAAACCACAAGTCATTTTTGACTAATTCCTCGATGCCGTGTCACTGAATTTTACAAGATCCAGCAGAAAAAAGCCACCATGTGGTTTCAGTTAAGCACATGTTGGCTTTCCCAGGGGAACCCCCCAAAGGAAAGGAGTGCAAAGAGGATAGGATTTGGAGTCTTGCTTGGTACTGAAGCAGCCCCTGTCCCTTTCTGAGCAGGAACCCAAAATCCAGGAGCTCAGAGGGATCCACAGAGGCTGTGGGGAAATGGGAATAGAATTCCATACCTATAAAAAGATGTAGGACGGACTCATATTCCCTTTACTTTCCTGCCCCTGCAGTTGCCTCTGGCAGCCGTAAGGACCTAGATCTAGGTTAGAAGGTACCCTGGAGCTCTTGGCTAATAATTATTTTTCTTTCCTCCATTAAATTGAAATATCTGTCTGCCTTCCCACACTTCTGTTTCGTATCTCTGTGATCAAAATATCAACTTGTTCAGAGCACTTATCACATAGATAAGCAGGTAATTTATATCAAGATAAAGAGAGCTCCTGAAGGTGTTTGTGAACAGAGCCTTTTACCGTGGGTTCCTCTTTTCTGGGTGGGCCTTTGTGTGTGGTAATGATTTTGAAAACTGGAGCACAACTCTAATTTCTTTTTTTTTTTTTTTGTGGTATACATCCATTTTAGTTTGACTGGCTGTGGAATTATTCAGGATTTGAGTCTTTTTTTTCAGTTATTTGTGCAGCATTTGGCTAGTATAATCCTTGAGAAAATAAGATAATTACCCTTCTAAATTTCTGGGGAAATAAATTCAATAGCAGACAACATTTTAACAGTCATTTTTGAGTAAAAATAGAGCTGAGATAGATTATGAATTAGGAAATGCTATTTTCCATAATATACATAATCCTATTCATTTTTATGCCATTATTTTTTTTCCAAGAAACTAACACAACAATCTAAGAACAGTTATGAGAAATTAAATACCAAACTATGTTCTTGACAATGATGCCAATGTTAATGGCAGCAATAAAATCCTTCATTGGTTCTTAAAGATCAGTTATAACATTTTCCTTCCGCCTGTGTTAAATTACCTTGCAGAATTATGGCATGGGAGTCCAACTACACTCCTGAGAAAAAAACCAAAAAACATTTCCTTTTTAAGAATTACTGTTTCACAGCTACTGAAAGTAGCAGTGAAGTTAGTTAAAAATTCTGAAATAAGAATTTGGGCAGTTAGTCCACTTCTAGAAGAATTGTATCAGTTGTCACTCTAGGACTGTGGTACAGGCATTTCCAAGTACGTTCAGTCCCAAAATCTTACAGTACTCATTTAGAAATCATGTAATTGCCTTTCCATCACCAACACGTGTCAGATTTTTTCATAGAAATATTGTCTAAGGGAATTATTAAACAAAACTTCTTTGACGCTTTAGTGATTCAAGTCTTCTCTTTACCCTTAAAATAGCACAAAATACGGATATGTTTGTCAATATGGGTAGTTCTGAATGTACCAAACAGGGCTTACAGGACAGCAAAAGCCACTTTCTGTCATAAATGAGTCTCTCCTTTCTATATTTTGCTGAACTCCAGTTTAAATGGTGCAGGACTGATGCACTCTGAACACTCTCAAGGGCAAGAATTAAAGTGTTGTAGAGCAAGTCCGTCAGGGCAGGAAAGGATGGGGCACACCCTGATAAATGCATGCCCTGCTTCTTTCCCAGCAATTCCGGGGCTGGTGAATCCTGTTGCCGAGGGATTTCGCTATGTAAATCTCCCCGAGCAGAGCTTTGCTGAATTTTACAGGAACAGAGCGTTGTCTTTGTGTTGCTAAACACAATGGTTAGCGGGTCTTGCCACCTTACCCTCCAGGGATTGGATCTTTAAAAAATAAACAAACCGCGATGAAGAAAAGCTCCACAATGCACTGTGGGGCTGTTCCTAAAGCAAGGTGCAGAATGAAGCACCAGTGTCTTTGTCTGACTCTTCCCCTCATGGTCAGAGCTTGTTCATTCCCCAACAAATATCTTGGTTTTGATGTGAATTTATCTCCCAGTGGCCACTCAGTCACTGGGTCCTCCTTTGGGCTTCCCTTTCCCAACCGCAGCAAGTCCAAGTCTTGGTGGCTGCAGAGAGCAAATCCTGAAAGTTGAAGCTGAGTCTTTGAATTTGACACCTCAAGGTGGCTCACTTTGTAAAAATCTGGATAAAATGCTAAAAAGCGTGAAATTACCATAAGCTAAAAATACAGCTATTCTTATTTAACATTGAAAAACTTGTGTTGCTTTTATAGAATGATTAAAGTTTGCCTAGCTGATTTATTTTATTTTTTTTCCTATTTCCCCCCCTTTTTCCCTATGTCTCTTTCTAACTGGAGGCATTTGGGAGATTGGCACAACTGGTGAGCTCTTTGATAGCAGAAGGGAAAGTCCTGTACAGAAGGAAAATCTATTTACAGACAATTTTTAACTCACAGTTTGAGAGATACCCATTTCTGTTAACTCCTATTTCAGTTCTTGAAAGTGCCGATTTTAAAAGGCTGGGAAACAGCACTTTTTTCCTGCAGCCGAGGACAGAAGAAGTAGTGACCTAAACTCCTTTCCAGCCCAAGAATTACTCTGAAATCAGCGGGTCAAATATAAATCAAATTACTCTCAAGTAGCACACATTTGCATAAAACAGATGTATGTTCTCTGAAAGTGTTGCAAAGTCTAATGGATTTTTCCTTTTTTTTTCCACTTAAAAGTCCATCATTGGCTGAGTGTAAGTAGAAGAAAGGGATTTTTCAGACTAGAAGGTTGTCTCCCAAAAAACTGTATGAAAAGCGATGAAAAATTGCTTTGCAATTTTGTTTCTGTAAAGAATGATAAAAGCAGCAGCTCAGATGTTCTACAAAAAAATAAAAAACCTTATCAAAAAAATCTCCAAAACAAAACCAAACCCTTGTGTTTGTTTTCTTATTCTTTGAACTTTGTTTTCTCATGAAAAAATATAAAACATAGGAATATTGTGTAAGATGATTTATATGACATTTTCAATCAGGCTGAAGAGAGATTTTTGAATTCATAGGTACATTTAACTCAGCCTGTGTCTCCTCAGCCCCCCTTTTTTTTTCTGAAGTTTCGGCCCCTTTTTCAGAAGCCTTCAGAAAAATGCACAGAACTGATTTGCCTTTTATTTTTAGCCCCATTTATAACAAAGTTTGCTGAAGGGGCATTAGTATTTATCATGCCAGGTTCAGCCATCAGAGTAAATATCTGCTGTCTGCCTCATTCTGGTTTTGACTTGATTTATGATGTTGTGGAAACACTAATATTAGTCCTTTAAAGACTAAAACAATGTTTAGACTAGAATGGACAGTAATCGCTTTTGAAAAGGTTGAATACTTTGATTTATAGGATTCCTTGAACATAAAGATTTAATCTTTGAATATTTTTGTCCGGATGCCATGTCTTATGAATGGCCAAAATTAAGTTGGCAATATTAGCATATGGCTGGCATTACAAAGAAATTAAATCTATTACATATTGGGATACATTAAGCTGTCCTACATATGAATATATCATAGGAACGGGTTTATTCTTCGCAGCACCTCTTTAATTTTCTTCATCAAAGGTATTGTACACCGTGTCTTTCTTTTCCTTTATTGCAGTGTGAATTTAGTATTCATGAATTGTGCCAGATTAACAGAAAAATAGCTTCTCACTGCCCAGTCTGCAAAAGTCCTGCATAATTCAATGCAGAAGAAACCAATATGGCCATATATACATTTATCAATGCAATTTTTTCTCTAGGTTTTATGAACTAAAGTGTATAATTCAGTACTTCTAAGTGGTGGAATGAAGGTTATTATCTGTCTGGTTTGTTGAAATTCTTTTCTTGAGAGGGCCCATATCTAACCCAGGCGGTTCTGAGGAGGAACAATAAACTGCTGCCTGGAGTTCCTGTGGTAACTAATCCGTGGGAGGTGTCCCCCGTGGTGTGCCAAGCCCTGCCAGTTGTCACGGTGCCTTTGGTGGGACAGCCAGATTTGGCCAGATCCCTTTGGCTGCTCAGAAATCCAGAAAGGTTCATGGCTCAGGGCAGTTTTGCTCCCCGAGTTGTGGCTTTCCAGGCCGGTGATTGCGGATTGGGATTGAAGCCTTTTGATAAAACTCTATCAGAAGGTGACCATTTTCAGCCTTGCATTTGTAATGGCCTAAACTTTGCTTTTTGATTCGACAACTGCTGTTCGAAATGACATTTTGTGACGAGTTTCTCTGTGGTGTGAAGGGCTTCGTCTGCCACCCCTGTCCTATTTCTGCATTAATTCCTGGTTTATCCCGGAGCAGCGATTTCTGCCATTAATTACCTGTGTCACAACGGTACCCACAGACCCTGCTGAGGCCGGAGCCCGTGCTGCAGGAAATGCAGTGCGAAGGCACGCCAGGTCTCTACCCTTGCCCTGCAGATAATAGCTCCCATTTATTTCTGTATCTGAGATGTTATCACCGCCTTATCTGAACAAATGTTTATCTCCCGGCACCTCTCTGAAGCACTGGGATATAATCCCCAATTCAGAGATAAGGAACTGAGAGATTGCGACTTGTCCAAGGTCACATAAAAAAAAAAAAAACAACCTGTGGCAGAGCGAAGAGAACGTAAATGTCTGATCCTGGCTCGTTGTGTTAAGTACACAGCTCCTTTCTGGTTTCTGTAAGAAATATCGGCTTTAAATTGGGAAATCTTTAAAGTGCAGACCAGTGAGTTAAGTGATCTGGGCATTTGTCTATTACAATTAGCTGCTAATTTCTACTTTGCATGGATGCCTGAGTCCTTTCCCTTCTCTTGACAGCTACTTTCCTTCCCATCACATTTTCAGCTGGTTTCAGAGTGTAACTCCACCCATCTCAACATCTTCCCTTGAACTTTCACTTTTCTTAGCACTCTGAAGCTCCCCAAAGTTTACCAAATGCACTCACCTTTAATAGTGACTCACTGTGCCTCCAGTGCCTCTTTATTACATGTATGTGGGCCAGATACTCTTGGAAGAATTCAAAATTGTTAATTTGCTCAAGATATTTTTAATTTTTTTTTCACTACAGACTGTCTGTTTTCATTAGAGATAATGCAGGGTGCCGTTTTTTAAAATGGAACTGCTCTTGTGTCATAATTTTTTATCCTCCTGTTTTGACTACCCCAAAAATATTTTTAAAACCATTCAGCAGTTCTGGCAATATTTTTCAGCTGAGTTTTTTTGTAAGCAATAGTAAGGTTTGATGAGCTCAGAGTCAGGCACACACACAGCAATGTGGGCCACACTATGTCATTGACAGAATTATACTCTTTAAAAATAAGAACTTTCATTGAAAGCCACGAGTTTTGGCTGAAGCGAAGCACAAAGGTGCACGTGGATGTCTCTGAGAGAAAGGTGCAGAAAGCTCTGCCTCTGAGGCAGTGAAGTGTGGGAGGTGGAGAAAGAGGTTAAAGACTCAAAGAGCAGAATTCTGTTCCTGCTGCTGTGCCTGGCCTGGCCTATGACCTGAGAAAAGTCACTTCTCTGTGCTCCTGTTCAGCTTTGATGTGTTCTGTGTTCAGCTGGAACTTTTGGGCAACCTAAACCACATTCATACCTTGAAAAGTTTCTTGATCATTCTCTAGGCAATTATACAGGAAGCCCACCAGACTGAAGCACCAAAAAAAACCCCAAAACAAAACAAAACAAAACAAACAAAAAACCCCACAAAAAAACCCAAAAAACCAGCTTTAAATTTAACAGCAAATAAACCCAACAAATTCTTGCCCACTTTTAGTAGAAACAACCTTTGCTGCAGTTATAGACTGTATAGGTCATACTGTGGAGAGACTGATTTTTTTATCACCTCAAGCATGTATTTACAAATTATTTTGGCTTATATTTGGGCAGGCATGCTTGGAAGAGCATCATTATTACATCTGTCCCCTAAATAACATTCCCAATATATGGATATAAGTTTTATCAAAATAACTTTAACCCAGGCCTGTTGGATTTTCCTGCAGATGATTGTGATCTACTCTTTTGGGTTTTTTCCTGCAAAATACTACAGCCCCTCTGTAAACCATGATATTTATGCTGTGGAATTTCTTTTATTATTATTTTTCAGCAGAACACTTCATGCATGAATCAGAATCCAAGTGGTTGTTTGAGGAATCGGGATCATCCCAAAGTAAGAATTGAACATGTGTAATTTTATGCTGTTTTCCTCAACTGCTTATGCATCCAAGCTACCCATCTCCTCTGGAATGTCTCCTCTTTAGCTGGATTGAACCTGGTAGCAATTTTATTAGGTTTTCTGCTTTTTTATTTATTTTTCTACTTGTGCTGTAAATACAGCAGCCACCTTTCCCACTGCCCATTGGCTCTTTGCCTCACAGCTGATAGAAAGCTCCTGGAGGCAACAGGAGGGCAGAGTTTTAGGGTTGGCCTTATAAAAATGTAAATATTCTTCTCTGATGGTGTTGGGGTTTTTTTAACAAATACTGCCTCTTGTAACTTTCTCCTTACGTTTGGGGTTTGTACCTATAATAGGAATTTTCTTGCAGCAGTAAACCCTGACTTGCATCCATTTACCTTTGATTGCTTCAAAATTAATAACATTGTCTTGCTTTCTCACATCAGGCAGTATAAAAATATGCTGCAGCACACCCTACTTCTCCCAAAAATTCCCCTGGGCGGATTCTGCTGTTCTCATTCCCTCTGCTTTCCTTTGCAACTCTTCCAAAGCATTGTTATCATTGTAATTCTTACATCTTATTCAAAATGTTGGCATTGGCTTGGTTTCCAGTGATTCCTGTGACATATGCTGTTCCCTGTAATATGACTTATTCTTTCAAACTTAGACCATCACAGGTTTTTGGGTTTTGGGGTTTTTTTTTTTCAGATCCCAGCTCTTTCTGGAAATAATTAAAGTTCTCTGTCACATCACAGTGCTGGAGTAGCAACATCCTTTGTTTAGATAAATCAATATGAATGTGTCGAAACAAATTTTGTCTCTTTCAGTGGAGTTTGAGTGTTTTCTCTGTTCCTCTAAATCTTTGTCCTTTTCTTTTTTAACAGTTAACCTCCACAAATGCTTTCATCCTTAGATTGGTCCACAGTGCTTAGAAACATTTTCCACTGTACGTTCTGTTAAAGTTAAAGAAATTAAAGTGTGTGTTTTATATTCAATGCCACGTGCTAATCACCACCAGAGAAAGACGGAGCCTTCTTTTATTTGGTGTCTGAGATTTAAAGGGGTGGCTATTCTGTGAAATGAGGTTTATGGCTCTTACCAAACTCTATTTCTCTGCAGTATTATAAAAGTAGCTTCTCCTCATCCTTTCTCTTTCTCTCCACCAGCCTTTTCTCTCAGCTGCTGGCTGACAGTGCAATGGAAAAGAGAAAGAATGAACATCTTCTGCTGTGCTGTAATGCGGAATAGTAAAAAGAACCCTGACATCTGTCAGCACCTGCTCTGCCTAGAAATTGTATCCCAATCCACAGACGCTTGGATACCAGGCTTTGTAATCTGAATGTGTAATTTTGTGTTTCCCAGAAGAGCAAGGACACCCTGCACTTTTCACTTGTACTTTTATCCTGTGTTTGGCAACCTTGCGAATGGATGTGATCTGTTGTTGTTAAGGAATCTTTCTCCCAGTGCAGGGCATTGTTTTACTTTGTGTTTTTTGGAAGTGTTATCCCATTTCTTCTTGATTTCTCCGCTCATTTGATGCTGACCTTGCCAATTTATTTCATCCTGTGTGTCAGTTACCCTTTGTGTACTGAAAAACACATTCCACCTAAATTGCTGGTAGGTTAATCCCTTCCTTATAACTTCAGTCACTGACATCTTGCTTTTGAATTAGTTACTATCATTTTGTTGACCTTATCAATCTTAACAGTGTCCTTCCTTCTTCTAAAACAGCAAGCAGGATTGAACTCTCCAGCCTCACTGTAATCTCAAATGCACCTCAGCACCTCATGATAATCATTCTGTTTTCTCCCCAGATAAATAAATGTATGTGATGCTTTGGGCTTTCTTACTCTGCTGCATAGCAAACTTTTCACATGTCAATTAATTAATCTTGAATTCTTGAGAGATTTTGAGAGTGAAGGGTTTGTAAGTCATGCATGTCTTGGTTATACTATAAAGGTTCACCCTCCTGTTGCAGAGCCACAGAACATAGCGGGGAACAATTTCCAGGTCTAAAAGATCCCTTTACTGGGCTGTTGAGTTCTGTGAATTTTACACAAGCAGTTCACTCAACCTTTGGGAGGAGGAATGTCTTCTGCTGCTTTACAGTGCGTGATTTCATGAGCAGAATTTATTTATAGGATCTGAAAAAGCAATTTCCTCTTCAGCTCATGACAGGGGGTTCAAAAGCAAAAAAAAAAGATCCCTACAGATCCCTACAGGGTTTCCAGAGATAAGGCACAGACCTTTCCTTCTAGAAGTCAAAACAAAGCGTGTTTCAGCTCATGGCTATCACGTCTGCACAGGTCTCTTGGTATGACCAAACCCCAGCCCTGGCCTTCCTGTCTTCAGATTTGCATTGCTGTTTCAATTTTTTTTACTTAAAAAATTAAAAACTGGCTTTATAGAGGTAGAGAATAAATTCTATATCTAGGAGACAATTTTATTTTTAAAATCTCAACAGTATTTAACTCTCCTCCCTGTCACAAACTTCACTTAATTGAAAGGGGCCCATCTCAGAGGTTTACATTTGTGTGTAGTTAGCAGCTGGCAGTCCTGCAGGTTATCTCACAGTGTTCTGGGCTGGGTTCATAGCTACTAAAATTTGTGTGACAGCTGTGACCCTCCTCCCACAAGAACAGCACTCATCTGAACATTTCAGTCTGGTGAAATAAGGTGTCTCCCAAACTTTAACACCTGCAAAGCGATGGAGGTGTGACAGGAACAGTCACAGGGCTACCTGGTGATTATCAGGGGCATTATAAGGCAGGTGCTGGCAAAATTTCAAAGCAACAGTGAAAGAAGCCCCGTTCACAAGATGAAGTTGCATGTGTTTATAAAATAAAACAGATAAAATCCTAAATTATAAAGGAGGCAGAAGAGGGCAGGGACTAGAACAGAAATACTTGTTCCAAATACTCCTAAATTTTCAGGGTTACATACGTGCACTTCCAATAACATTTCTATAATCTCATGGTTATGAACACCCTTTAGAAAGTTTCAACTATAAAAGAGTCACCGTATTACATAGAATTTTTAAGCAGGTCTTTCACTGAATTCTGAATTATTCTGAGTTGAAATCCAACTAAAATCTGTAAGAATTCAATAATTTTTCTGGTAGATTAGATTCACTATTCAGTGAAATTATAATACTGCATCAAATACATGGTAGAGAGAAAAATAATTCAATGATCCACAATTGAGGTTCAAACCCTTCTATATTTGCAGACTTCAGCAGTCCTCTGTAAAAAACCACTTTGTCTATCCATGCTGCTATCTCTTCTCTAGAAAAAGGGGAGTAATAATCCCTTTGAGGTATGTTGTAATGATAAAACTTTTTATAGGATGTGGCATTGATTTTGATAGGGATTGATGAATATAGGAGATAGATAAAGAGATGGATATGTGTGGGGAAAAGGTGCACTGGTTAAAATAATATACATTTCTTCTTTTAATAATTTAATTACACTGAGAAAGAGGCTGAAGTTTATACAAGGTGTATACATGGAGATGATGAGGCATTGACAGATACAAAGAAAAAAAAATAGAAAATAACCTTTTAAATTTCAGACTGAAAAATATGCTTGCCATTGACCTAGCTTGATATTAAAATACTTTTTGGTGGGTAGAGAGGGGCAGAATATTTTTACCACTTGCAGCAAAGAACTAGATGATATCACATTGCTCCAGTTCTTCCCATGACAGTCTTGGTACTTCAGAAACTTCCTTCTCCAAATCAGATGTCCCTTCCAATAACAAGTATGAGAAAAGATCTTTTGAGCGCGTGATTACAGCCTCCTTCCCAGTGTGACAAGATAAAAGGGTATTCTCAGCTATTGTGATACATCTGAGGTGACAAATGTTTAATTCTGGGGAATTACACCTTATGTGAAGACTCATATGTGAAGAACTCTGGAAAATCTACTACCGCTGATAGGTGAGGTCCTGCCAGCATGAGAGGTTCCTCAGAGGCTGCATCACTGGTAAGGGACAGGAAGCCCCGAGTCTATCCAGCAAAAATAATGCACTGCAAGAGTTTCTGGCTATGTGACCCCATCCCTGGCAAAGCTGTAAAAAATGAGCCTCCTAATGTACTCAAGTTATTGTTTTCAGACAGGTCTAAGTGAATAATTGCCCCGTGGCACAAACCCACTTAGCGAATCGTGCGGTGTCTGCGTATCAGCTCAACGCGGCCCCGCGTGTGCTCGGCCCCATCAAGGACTCGCTCACCTTTCACCACAGCTGCTCTGGGATAATGAAAGAACATCATCAACACGGCTTCCTGGAGGCAGAGATAAGCACGCTGGAAAAGTGCTAACATGATGGATACGGAGTACACGAGATCCTGCTGGCGATTGCTTTGTTCAGAGGACAGAACAGCACTCAGCAGCCAGACATGGGCTGAACTCTGCCCTTCACATCTGACACGAGGGGGCTGGCAAGGCTCACAGTGGGGCTCAAAGTGGGAGCATCAATGGACTCCACCTGCACTGTGGCTGAAGTCTTGCAGAGTGGTGAAATGCCACAAAGTCTATGCCATGAGGATTAAATGTTAGCCACATGATATTTCCTTCAGGATGAGAAGGAAAAAACTCAGAGAATGGAATTTATGTAACGGGTTTGGCACTGGAGGTGCTGTTTTGTCAAGAACACGAGCTACCAAAAATCAAAGTGTGTGATTACAAGATACCCCACATCCCACATCAAAGGTGCTATAGGAGAAAGTCAGGTGTAAGCCACTAGGAAGTTTTACACATTTTGGCCACACACCTCATTTGGGAAATTTAGCACCAACCAAATGCAAGACTTGAGAGCCAACTCAGACAGCAAGGGATGGAAGAGATGGATTTTCTGGGAATATTTGTTCTGGAAAATGAATTTTATCTCAGTTTATGATGCTTGATAAATTGCCTAAAAGAAGATCGGAGAGAAGAAAAGGCAAGCATTCATAGTGTTAACAGGCTTTTCCAAATGAAATGCTACAGATCAAGATGTTATTAGAACCAAAAGCTTAGAATAAGGTGTATAACAGTTGTCCAATAATGAAAATGAACACTTCCACTTACCTGGACAAGGAGTGGCCATGTTTTTGTTCACAAGCTGTAGATTTCAGCCTTGGAGCAGCCAGAGTAGGATGCCAGCCAGCAGAGTGGGCATGGCACAGACCAAGACTCAACTGTAGTAAAAGTCAAGATATCAGTTTTCATTAGTGATGCCCTAGGTTATAATGTGGAAAGGTAAAAACTGAAAGTCTCCATGTTGTAGCCATGCAAACTCCAGAATAACTCAAATACTTTGTTTATTTTTCTCCCATTTGCTGCCTTCTTCACAGTAATAGCTTTGGCATGTTTCTCACACAGAGACAGAGCACCTTTGAAATCTGATGATCACTGTGCTATGTCTGGGATGAGAATTCCACTGGGCTGAGCACACATCAAATTTCTGTGGAATGGTGACCCTGCTCCTGAAATTGCTGGCACTTTCAGCTTCATACTTTGCCCCCACCCATCTTGTGTACTTAAACAGATTTAAACGGCTCCTTTATCTTCTTATCCTACAGAACATAAATCTCATGCCATGAGCATGATACCTTTGCATTCTCCAGAGCTACAAACTGTGGGGAGTTACTTTTTAGTAAGACAGGTTTTAGGAACTACTTTGGAGCTGCTGTCTGGGACTATAATTCTTCCCTTGACATCCTTTTGCCTCAGTAACCTTGTCTCTCTTAATCTCTGCATTTTTTAACTTGATATTCTCATCTTTATTTGTTTTCCAATTGACTCACTTTGTCTAGCAGAATAATCTCTAGCCCCACATAAAGTCTACAGAATTTAAGAGCCCGGGAAAACCTAATTGGAAAGATAATATAAACATTGTGCTCAGAAGGGGAGACATGACACATAAATTACCAGATGCCTGCGAGCTTGTGCCACTCTCAGTCACTGTTTCGTTTTCCTCTCTGTAATTGCTGCTGGGGAATGGATGCAAAGCTGGCAAGACAGAGGGAGTTTACAAATAACTGTGCATAAACATGGAAATCCTCTGGTAGGAAAGACCACAGGGTTCATTGTTTAAATATTTTTCTGACAATAGTGTTCCTGAACTTTTTTGTAAATACTGAAATCTTAAACAATTAGGGAAAAAGCAACAATTCAGCTGAAATGGTCTGTGTGAAGTGCTTTCCTGGTGTGTTGGATGCTTTTCTATTTAGAGAAAAATCTTCATAGTTTTATTTGACAACCAGGATTAAAACCATGTAAAATGGGCAGCCAGTAGCCAGGGTAGCAAACCTAGCAATTATAATTCATTGCATCTTTGGCTTAGTCTCTTTGTTAATAAAGGCTTTATAAGGGGTTAAGAAATTATTAAAAACTGCTACAGACATGATAAACTTTGACTTGACTCTTACAACGATAAATTTTTTGTCCAATTGTCTGAAAAATTAATAATAGAACCTTCAGTATGAAAACAGGATTTATGCATGAACAACCAAAATGGACTACATTTGTTAGCCACAAATATAAAAACCTGGGCAACTTGTGCATATTACTGTGAATTTTTTGTGGGTTTAAAGTGAATCTCACTGTCAAGTTCTCGATCTAATGAAAGAATTTAGTGGACTCAGAAATGCTGTGGCTGCAAAGGGAAGGGTTAATTCAGAAAGATCAGCAGCTGCAGGTTCTTAGCTTGATCAGAGGGAGAATTAATTGTGGGTGAATAGTCACCCCAGGTGTAGAGGAGGAAATTGCAGCTTGATTGGTTGTTTGGTCTTTATTTCCTGATGGAAAGGTAAAATGGTAGAGAGGTGCTTTCTTTCCAAGCACCTTGAAGAATTGTTTCATTTCAGTCTTTACAGAGTAAGTGCCACTTTTTTACACCTTTGAAAGCATTCTTGCTTAAAAAATATGTTGGCGGGGGGGTCCCTTTCCTGTTAAAAGAACAGAAATGTTATTCTGGGTGGATATTTTCACTTATTTGAATGAGGTGTGGCTTGCACTGCCTCTGAATTCACAGAGCACAAGGGTAAATTGACCAAGAAATCCACAGGGAAAATAACTCCTTGCACTCTTGTAGTATTTGGGTGAAGAGAAAAGGTTTTATAGCTCCTGGTGTCTCATTGAAAAGCCAAGAAAAGCAGAGGAGGATGCAACAATTGTGTTTATTTAGCTGTCATGCTACTCAGGTTTTACTACTGATTCCTTTGATACTGCTAAAAATATCAAAGTTCAACATACTTGGTACCTGTCAGTTGACTGCCAGAAGTGCTGTCACCAGTCAGAAACAGTGATTATTTGATTATCTTGTGTTAAATTAGTGCATTTGCAGCAAAACCATTAAGTCTTATTGTCAACTGCAACTTGATTTATTTAGTGTTAAACAAACCAGGCTAAGCCATCTGTAAACTGTTGGTTTTGCTAGGGGGATTTTTTGTGGTTTTGGATTTTTTAAAAATTTATTTAATTCACTGTTTTTCTCCCCTCTCTGTGCCTTCTATTGCCACCATGCCACAGTCAGTGGGTATTCAGTGATTTACAGGATATCTGAAGTGGTGTCATCGTGATGAAGTGGTGTCATCAGGCCAGGCTTCAGTTCTTTGTTTTGACAAATACTGTGAGATACTTCACTGAAAATAAGAAGTGAGCTGACATTTGCAAGTGGAAAACTACTTTCATTAAACCTTTTCTCTCTAATTTAAGACCCCCTCACTAATAAATGGAGGTGGCAGGAAATATCTCTGTATATTAGAGAACCATGAGGCGCAATTTGAAAGCGACACAGATGAGAAATGGTTCCTGTAATAAAATATTGATTTTGTTCATGATCAGGGCTGCAAGAACAGGATATGTAAGAATAAGTGTCTCTGATTCTGAACAATAGTAAACACTGGGTTTAGTGCTTCAATAATTATATATATTACAGAAAACACAGGGAAGGTGACAGGCGAGGTAGGAAAAAATACAGATGGCTTTTAGAAGGAAAAAAAAGTGGGAAGAATGTCTTCCAGTCCTTGAAATCCATTCACTCTTAGATTAGTAAACAGAGCTGAACATCTGCTGCAGGGAAACCACCTCTGGAGCAATGAGGTGTCACTGTGACAAAAGTGCATTTTCGAGGCATTAAAATTAACTTGACTGAAGTAAATGGACCAACTGGTTTTAAATACTAGACAGAACAGTTTGTCATAAAATATGTGAGATCTTGCTCATGCAGCAACATTTTAGAACTGGATGGGCAGCAGTTCTTCAGCAAATAATAGGTTTTAGCAGAGCACTGTTCAGAGCCTCTGTCAGGCCCTGTTATACTGAAATGCAAATAAATTCTCAGTGGATACCTATTTATAAAGTTACTTTATCTGTGTTCCTAGAGGTTCTTAAAGCAAAACATTAAGAGGATTATCTTTTTTCCTTTGAATGAAGCAAGCTTGCTGTCTTAAGGGGGAAAATCAATAATTAGTTTACATGTTGTTCAGAGCCCCCACTCTTAAGCTTCCAATATCTGCTGAAATTCAAAACAGAACTTTTAACGAGTGTTTTGAGAAAAAGCCTTGTAACTTGAAAGTACAAAACAATTATTTGGAGATTGGTGTTGGTTTAGTGTGTGTCTGGGAACTGTTGAAAGGTATGTGTTCAACGTGTACCCTTTAGGTTGTCCCCATGTCTACTCTCAAAAACCCCTCCAAAAGCACAGACAAACTTAAATCCATTCAAAATGGAGCAAAGTCACACACTCCCTACAGTCAGCTACTGCTCTCCCACTATTGCTATTTATTTGAAATTAAATGCTCAGTATCAGCAGCCTGTACCTTTCAAGCTTGTTCAGGTGATGAGTTGTGTGTGGAAGCATAAGGAAAAAGACTGGGCAGGGCAGATAAGGGAGGAAAATTCTGGAGTGAGGGCATTTTGGGTTGGATGTCTCCCTGTGGAGCAAGGGAGCTCTGCTGGGCCCTGCCACAAGGGACTGACCACAGGTTAGACCTCCAAGGTGGTTTAAATTTTCATGTCAGATCTGGGAGTGCTCGTAACACTGCATTTTCACCTCAAAGAGCATTTGAGAAATGGAGCTTTCTGGAGAGTGACTCTTTAAGACAGAAGAAACAATAGGAACTTCTTTCAAATATTAAGGGAACCAAGAATATAAATGGAGATTTGAGCATTTCTCCTTTTCGTGAGGGACAGCAGGATCCATCAGGTGGTAACAAACCATTCAAAACCTGGGCTTCTCTGAGGAACAGAAGGTGAGAACTGCTTAATAACTAAATAATGAAAATGTGCAGAGGTGTAAAGGTTCACATCTGCTGAACTGTCCATCCCCCAGACTGATCCCACCTACAATTTCTTTATCCTCCTAGGATGAGGAAGGGAGATCCCTGACTCATTACAGAATCTCAGCAGAAGTTTTGTTTATGCATATGTTTTTAGAAGGAAGTGCCTAATGTTTCTAAGTGACAGAAATGTGGTCTGCACTTTATTTCGTTTCACTTTTTCAGTTTGTTTTTTTTTTTTATATACTTCTTTCTTTATTGTCCTTCAATTATGTGGTGTCTTGTAATACTTATAACAATGCATCCTGTGATTGTGAGCAAATGGAGGCTGAAAGTTTGGAAAAGTGTTGTTCTAATCAGCCAAAGAGTGAGTGAAAGCATGGATTTGTTTTCCAGGTGCACAGTGGATATGGGAAATAAAAGTTATTTAAGGTAATATTTGATAGCCTGTAGGAGCAGGCTGTACAATAACATAGGAGACATTTCAGAGACAAAGCTTGTCTTTGTCCAGAGTGCTGATATGTTTAAGGGGATCTGTTTCCTGGTGTTATAACTCTATTCTGTTGATCCCCACGATTTATGGAAAAAGCGAGTTTGTGCCATCCTTCCCTGTCCCTTGATGCACATTTTGTCATTGTGTGTGTGTGGCTGTCACTTCTCTCTGAATTTCTGGAAAAAGGCTGCACCTTATGCAAAGCTATTGTGGTGTTCAGAATGAAATTAAGTTCTCCTGGCTTTGGTTTGGATAACATTGACATCCTGGAGATTGCAAATTGACAACCAAGTATCAAGAGTGAGCGGCCAAAACCACCAAAAAACACATGGACAAAACCTAAATGAACACCTACGAATAAGGATCTCCACGGTATTACATAAAAAACTGTGCCTTGTTAAGGATACTCCATATTTGCCTTGGAGATGACTGTTCATGTTGAAGAAGAGGAGGAGAGGGCCCTTCACTCATGAGTCCAGAAATTTGGGGGGAAAAAAAGCACCAGGGTTTGTTTATTTTGAGTTCAGCACTGGAAGTAGAAAAGATTGAGCTGGAGAGTCAGAGTAGCTGTTAGTGCTGGAATTAACCTTTTTGCTCAGTTTTTCTTTACTTCACCTTTCTTCCTTCTAAAGCCAGAGGCTTCAGGTCTCCAGTCAAAGAAACAAAATCTAGCTCAGAATTTGGGAGCCTGCATTCGACAGATGTAGATACACCTGCAGGCTTGTCACGTTATTCGATAAGCTCTTCTGTCACAAAATAGTTTCAGTTTACCAAACTGCACATTGCCAAAGTGTTCTGGTTTGCCGGGGTTTTTGTTTGTTAATGGACTTTCCTGTAATTCAGTCTCTGCTTTCTGTAAGGAACAGATCACTGCCCTCTTAACATAATTGGAAAAGAAATAGTAATTTTGTATGTGACAACTTTTTTCTTTGTCTTCAAGTGACTCAAAAGAGTGCAAGCTTCCATTCTAATATATATTTTGGCAATTGAATAAATGTGGATTTCAGATTCCTTGGAGAATGTGCTGTGACTTTGTCAAAGTCTGCAATGCTGGAGGCAGTGTTAATAGAGAATATTTTGGAACATGGAGGGGTAAAAGGCAGCATAGGGCTCGGGTGATAATAGCAGATGTAAAAATGGACTAAGAAGGGAGGAGTAGCTATTTTCTGTGTGGGGTCTACATAATCATGATTTGGGAACTTTAACAGGACATCAGGAATATGTTAGGAAGGAAATGTAACTTGACTTAGGGTACCTGGAAGAAGTTTGTCTCATATTTAGAAATTAAACTGTCAAAGGTAATTAGGGGACTTAGTGAGTAGGTCCTGTTAAGAATATGAAACAACCTGGCTGTTGACTTTCTTGTTGATAGATGTTGTTTAACAGCTTATGAGTAGACCAGAGAAATATTTATGGCACATTGGAGTAATAAACTGTTTGATTAGAATACCTATTTGCCTAAATAAATAAATATAAAAGTACTCTGAAAATTACTTGAGGCTGTGTTTCACAAAGAGCACGTCCAGGATTAGCCTCTTTGACAAGTGTAATACGGTTTGTTTGTGAGCTTGTTTGCCAGGTGGTTCTGCCAGTAAGATGGGAAAGAACCAAGCTTGGCTTCTACAACTCGCAATTGCAGGGGGTGGGACAGGTGGGTGGATGTTTTTTGTTTTAATTCAATTATGGTTGACTGATGTCTGTTCTCAAAAAAACCCCCACCATGACGGTTTTGCATTGTTAATGCAAAACAAAATGCAGCATTAATGAGTAACAACTGTCTGAACCAGTCCTGTTCTATATGAGGCCTTATCCAGCTTCTCAGTTCATCTCCCTGCCAAAGTTACGTGTAAAACCATTTTAAAAAGGCTTTCAAGTTTATATATTACATATAGTTAAAAATAAAAAAAAGAAGAAGAAAGTAATATGGCAAAGAAAACTGTTTGCATAATTTCAATTTATTTTTCAGTGTAGTTTTGAATTTGCACTGCCTACTGCATGTAATACCTGTAAATAAACTGGAGTGACAAAGAGATGATCAAGGGAAGGGAGTCAAATAATTATGGCTGATGACTTATTTAATGAGTGTTGAGCCACCTTGCCTTGCCAGCCTTGCTTGTACTTCAGCAGCCAGCTTTGATATCCACCTGCTGTAAATAAATCCTTTCAGCAATGCTGTATCCATTCCAAGTGAAAAGAGGAGCTGCATGGGTCTGCAAAGTTTGCATGAATGACCTGAATTAATCAGTAAATATCTGATCCAAAAATCCAGATGTTATGGTAGAGGATCTTTTGAATCAGGGCAGAATGAATGTCTAACCTTGTAAGCAATTGCCAAAGGGTGCTGGATTTTCTGCTGATAGTTTTTCATGGTAGGAATGGTCCATCTAACATCAGGCTGCAACTTGTTAAGGAAAAGCCTGAGGCAGTGCTCCTGCTGGGGTCTACCTTGCCTGGATTTCTGACCCTCGCAGAGATAAATAACAACATTCCAGCATTTATTCAAGCACATCCATGAAAACAGCTCATTGTGCCTATCACTTGTTTTGTTCAAACCTGATCCCCTTACTGTCTACAGCAAGTCCTGTACTATTGCAATAACATTTCAAACACATATCTTTGCTTTCTAGGTAGCTCTTAGCAGTGGCCAATGACATTTCAGAATGTTGCCGTTTTCTTTTGCTCAAAGAAATCTCTTGTGTATGTAACCGTCTCTGTAATGGATCAAGTAATCCCATAGAATTATAGAATGGGTTGGGTTGGAAGGTGCCTTAAAGATCACCTCATTCCAACCCCTCTGCCATAGGCAGGGAAACTTCCACTGGACCAGGTTACCCAGAGTCCCATCTGGTCTGGTCATGAACACTTCAGGGATGCACAGTCCACAACAGGATAGCCTGTTCCAGTGCCTCATCATCCTCAGAGTAAAGAATTTCCTCCTAATATCTAATCTAAACCTGTCGTCCTTCAGCCTAATGCCATTCCCCCTTGTCCTGTCACTCCATGCCCTTGTGAAAAGTCTCTGTCCAGTTCCTGTAGTCCCCTTTAGGCACTGGGACTCTGCTCTAAGGTCTCCCCAGAGCCTTTTCTTCTTGGACTGAACAACTCTCTCGGCCTGTCTGCGTAGGAGAGGTGTTTCAGCCCTGTGATCAACTTAGTGACTCTGCTCTGGACTCATTCCAGCAGATAACTGTTCTGTTTCAGGTGCTTGTTCTGTTTAATCTGTCTGCATATTACCAGATGTTGAGGGCAGAAATAAACAAAAGTTCTTCTCTTTGGAAATATTAATTTCTAACACAAAGAAATGCTCATGATTAAGAAGTAGTATAAAAGCTGCTTTAAGATCTCATTGGTTTGGCCTTTGCTATTGAATATTTCCCCCCCAAATCTATTCATCGTGTTTCAGTTTGGGGTACTTTGCATGATAGGAAGGGAAAGCTTATATACCTGCTTTTGTCTTACCCTGTTTGGAAAAGCATTGCATCCCATAAATGTTTTGTTTTGATTTAACATCAATATAAATTTTCTTCTGATTTGAGAACTTTGAAATTACTGCTTATTATTTCTACTGTTACCTCCACCATTTTACAGACTTATTTACTTATTTCTTCTTATTGCATCGTTTTAGTGCCAATTACACAAAATATGATCCATATGTGGATCGTGGTTCACATTTGTAAACTATGTAAACACTGTCAAGCCTTATGAGTTTAAACAGCAGAGTTTACTTCTGCTAAGAAATATTCTTAAGTCCATTATAAACAATGCAGATGTAGAATGATAGTGACTTGTGCAGACAAACAAAAAAAAAACACTTAAGGATATTATTTCAAAGTGCAATTGATAGAAGGTACAGAAATAGGAATACTGTTTTTTGGCTTTCTGATGTGAAGTAAATTTTGAAAAAGAACATCACCTAAGCCTATAAGGAGGCTCTAAAGCTGCAGAAGATGGTGAGTGGTATTGACCGACTCGAGTCGTGCAGTTCCACACTGAGCACAGCCATGTCTTTAGAAGTGTGCTGCACAGCATGTCAGGACCTGGAAATCTGTTGCCTGTGTAATGTCAGGACCTGACTCAATCAGCAGTTTATCTTTTGGCCAAGAACAGTAGGATCAAAACATCAGGGTAGTGCGCCCTGGCACCTTTCGGCTGTTTCAAAGCAAGCTGCCATTGAATAAGTTAAATCTCCTGTGCCCTTCTTTCTCCTGGCCACAGAGCAGAGCCTGACACCACAGTTCCTCGGGACCTGGGTGCATCCACCTCTGCCTATCTCTTTAATACCATGCAAGGATGCAGTGGGAGAACCAGCACAATTTGTCCCCGTCTTGTATTAAGCTGTCAGTGAATATCTAAATCACTTCCTTTTCTGTCACTTCATCTCTTGACTACATCCTTCGAGACACAACACCATTCAGCGAGAGCCACCAGCACTACCCTCTGAAATGATATGTAAATCTGGCAATTCATCGTGCTCTGTGTAGTACAGGTCTAATTCTTCCTGCTAGGCCTCAATCTGCTGAAACATTACTCTGATATACAGTACAAAAGCAGTAACAAAGATGTTCATATCAGCCCATTGTGAGCTGGTGGCAGGGAGAGAAATCAATGAAGCCATGGGGACAATGGCCGGGGTTTAACCAGGCTGCAGAAATTTGCTAAGGCGCGAACAAAAGGCCGGGCGCTGAAAAGCGGGGCTGCCCAGGAATTCCTCGGGCTCCATTATGGTGCCAAACAATCCTCACTCAGAGAGTGGATTTGCATCTCTAATAGGGTTCAGGGTCTGTTTGTGAAGGGCTTTCGCTGGGGCTGACCCCATCTCTGAGGATCACATTGAGAGCGGGCGCCTCGCCCTGCCCCGGCCCGCTCCGGGCAGGGCAGTATCATGGGAAAATGCACCCGCTTAAAAGGAAGCGGAGGAAGGCAAAAAAAATTAAAGGCTTGAGGCAGTTTTGGTGGTACTTAGCAGGGAAAATTACTTTGGCAAATAATAGAACCTACTGCTGGTAATTACTGCTAACAAGCTTCCCCCAACCCAAATGTGACACTTGGACTGATGTGAGAAAAGCTGATATAGGCCAAGCTTATTAAGCCTGAAAGAAAGGAGGCTCTTCCCTATGAAAATACAGCACTTAGAACCTGCAAATCCTGTAATCTAGTGTTACCAATTATCCATTAAAATAGAAAATAGAGCTGTAATATTTTAGGTTCTTTCTAGTGCATGTAGTGCCAGATGCTCTAATCTGAAGTGATTCTAAATGGAAAAATATTTTGTGTCATTCATGTGCTCCTGTTTAAACCAAGCTTGGCTTTACTTACTCCATCTTCTTCTGGAGATAAGTGACAATCTGTCTTTTAATACTGCTGTGTTAATTTCATTGTTCTAAGTTTTCTGAAAACACAACTCTCTTTACTCTTTGAAGAAATTCTTTGAGTCAACTGAAACCCTCTTCAGACCTTCCTGGGTGTAGGTTCCGTATGTGGATCTTCCTGTTCTCTTCAAGTGCATTGCTTTGTTTACATAAAATATTTCTCTTGTAAATAATGCAAAAATAAATATTAGAACCACACTAATATCCTCTGCAATTTATCTAGAGTATTTAAAATAATTTCCTCAAATTCAAGGGAAATGTGTCCAGGCTGGCTATGTATTTAAAGAAGACTATCTAGAAATAGGACTTAATTCCTGCTTAACCTCAGTATCCCTCATTTCTTAACAGCAGTGGTCTGTAAGTATTTTTCTCTCTGCTTTAGGTACAAGCATCTTTGCACTAAAATCAGCTCATCTGCAGTATGTCTGGTTTTTCTACTGTGGTGCTTACACTGAGTGAAGTTCAGTTAATTTCAGCAACGGTTTAAAAAACAGTACAGTAGTAAGGGAGGAGATATATGAGGTGTCAACAGCTTGGTTACATTGGACACTGGGTTTCCTAACCTAACTTTGAATTTGGTTCTGCTTGAGCAGGAGGTGGGGATAGAACTCCTCCAGAGCTCCTTTCCAACCTAATATTTCTGTACACCTACGAAATTTGTACCATTTGCTCATTATTCCCATTTTCTCTCCTGTTATGACAATCCCTGATCAGGGAGGTGACATCTTTGAACACTTGTTACATCTTCGGGTAGCACAAAACAGAATAAAAAACTGAGAACTCACAGTGTGAAAATTCACAACTAAAACTTGCTAAAAACAACGTTTAGTGTGCAGTAACCCACACAATAAAATACCTTGTTGCTACCAAAACAGTAGTGATTGATTTAAGGATGTGTGTGTTTATTTCCTTGTTTGTATTTTAAGATTGTTTGTAGCCTGTCATTTGCTGGCTTGAATTTCAGAAGCTCTGGCATCATAGGGTTGTACTTACAGACTCTTTCTGGACCGAACTGAGCAAACTGAATCTTTAGGAATTTTGGTTTTTTGCTGCAAAACCATATGGAAACTTTTAGTCCATGTAGTCTTTATGAATTTGTGAAGCTGTACTCACTTCATCAGCAAGCAGCTTGGATGAATTCAGGCACCCTGGTGCATCTTTATGAAGTTTGACATTGATTAGGGAAAGAAAATTGTAGATTGCAGGGTATTTACTTAAATAAAAAGGCAAATTATACTCCGTTAGAGGGTTTCAACAAAATAGTGGGTGTCTGGATTATTAGCATGCAGAATAAATAGAACGTTTGTATTTATAAAGCATTTGGATAGGTTTCTGAATCTTACCATACATATAGCAACATTAACTGTTATTTTGTAGAATGGTTTCTTTTAAGGATTAGATTTGCAGATCTGCTCTTTTCTGTTGTGTTTGGGGAAGCTGTTATATCTACAAGATGGAATCTCATTACTATGTATAATTGTAATTATGTAAATAAGGTTATTTCTGCCTGTCTGATGTTTAAAAAGCCAAAGGAAATTGTCGATGATCTAGTTAGTGTGATACATTCCAAGTGACTGTGAATACAGCTGCTGAACTTTTCCATTGCATTTCTAAAAACCTCCCGTCTCTAAAAGTGTGACTAAAGCTCATTCTGACCAGCTGCTATTTTTGAATTTATTCACCTCAAACTTTAGAAGAAGAGGAATCGGTTTTGTCATCTAATTAAATTTAGATTTAAAGTCTGTAAATTTAGTCTGTAAATTTAGTTGCTTCCGTGAGGAAATTTCATTCCAGCTGAGTTCTGTCACCTGGGTACAGACGTTAAATTGGTTTCCAATAATGCCTTGATCTCCCAGAACATTGTGAAGTGGAGCCGGCACTGTTGTTTGCTTATGCAGATGAGGAGCCAGATGCACAGAGAGGAGAAATCACTTCTCAAGGTCATTTGAATGAAGCTGTGGTTGGGTTTGGGTATAAACTCTTATCTCCTAACTTGTAGCTCAATTTGTGTCCCTGCCCAAGAAGTTAACAAGATTCCTGTACTTTCTCCTGTGGCCCTAGGCCCACAAAACTGTCTTCCTTAGCATTTCACATGGAAAGAAAATAAATCAAGTTTACTTGAACTAAAGCAGCATTTTCCCTGGTGCTAATTGAAGGGAGAAGCAATGTGACTGCAGCTTCTTTTGGTACAGCAGAAGATTAAGTTATCCTTCCTGATATCTCAAGTCCAGGGAATGCCTGTGTGTTCATACGATGTGGAGTTGGACACTTGTATTTATGCTCTGAGTTAACTTTGCACTGAGCTAACCCTGGGGCAAATCACACGTTTTAAAAAAACCTTGCTTTTATGTCCTACTAGAGAATATATTGTGATTCCTTCTATCCAGATCCCTCTGCAGAGCCTTCCTACCCTCACATGGATCAACACTCCCACCCAGTCTGGTGTCATCTGTTAATTTACAGAGGACACACTCAATCCCCTCACCCAAATCATCAATAAAGGTATTAACAGGACTGGCCCCAATCCTCTGAGCCCTGGGGAACCCCACCAGTGACCAGCTGCCAATCGTATTTAGTTCCACTCAGTGCCATTCTCTGGGCCTGGCCATCCAGGCAGTTTTTCACCAGCAGAATGTCCATCAGTCCAAGCCATGAGCACCCAGTTCCTCTGTAGGAGATGTGTCCAATGCTTTGCTGAAGTCTATCTAGACAACATCCATGGCCATTCCCTCTTTTGTTTTCTCCCTGCAAAAGCTAATTAATCTCCTTTCCACTCACATACCCTAATGTGCGGGTTTACAATACTTGGTCACTGGCCGAATGCATGAATTTTCATTTTTTGATGAAGCATTTAGGGTTGTCCAGGACACCATAAATTTGAATGGCCTAGAATCAATGTAGAGCTGCCTGGCAACAACTCTTGGTATTTAATTCTGCAGTGGAGGTAGTTACTTAACCTTCCTTCTAGCATAGAGGTATTTCTGTCATAGATAAATTTATTATGCAGATGTCCCTTAAATTAATTCAATGAAGCCTCATGTGTCCTTAGGAACAAGCTAAGGGTGAAAGAATTATCTCTTGGAACTTTCCCCACATGAGCACCTTGAAGTAATAATTGTGCTCAAGTATTACATTCTAGCTAATGCTTCTGGGTTTTGTGAGTTTGGTTTTATTTTACACTGAAGGCATTAAGCTCTGGACTTAGCCAGTGTAGTAACCATGTCCTTTTCTAGGAGGGTTGACCTGTGTAATGTGACCAAAGAGAGAGTGAACCACAACCCTGGTGAGTAGCTGCTGGTTGGGGCCCATCTTCTGAGTGACAGCTTGGGTTTAACTTGTCTGGTGGACACTGAAGTCTGAGATGGGGGCATTTCTGAGAAGTCTGAACTTCTGTTAAAGTGAGATTGTCTTGTTTTCATCCTCTCCTTTGCAGTGCTTTTAGTCATCAGTATGTTAACTGTGCTTGGATTTTGTAGTCTGTACTAAGGCTTTTTCATAATCCAGCTATGAACACCAAATGGTGATGGCTCCTAGAGGTACAGCTAAAAGTTCTGTTCTCATATATGTAAAAAAAACCATATAATGATTTACTTTAATCATTCCTGTCTGTGAAGTTTGTGAATCTTGCTAGTGAAGAAGTGACATTAGCACAAGAAAAGTGTGTGCTGTAGGGTTGTGTGGGATTTTCATAATTTTTGTAATGGAGCTGTTTACACCAAATGATCTTTTTGTACATTAGTGAAGTTACCTGCATCCTTAGTCTTCAGCAGCAGTGTGGTTTTGGTGACATAAAATGAAAATGAATGTTTTGTTGTTGTATTATTAGTATCTTATTGTATATTGGTATTTAATGTATACTGTGACTAATGTATACTGTCCCTAACTGGTACATATGACTTATAGATCCATAAGTGAGTTATATAATTTGAGGACTTAAAGCAAAAGGAAAGAAACTGCCTTCTGAAGGAGAGATCTCTCACATCTGTCTTTTCCTCTTGCCTTTATTAAGTTGCTGTGAAAGATTGCAAACACCAAACCAGTGAAATTATGCTTTGGCTTTGGTTGTTGTGATTGGTGGCCCACCATGAAAAGGAGCCCTGTGAAACTGCTGAATTAAGCACAGCTCCGTGCTCTTTCTCTTCTAACTGGAGAATATTGAAATGACTGAACTCAAACAGCTCCTGTGTTTCTGAATTTGACTCAGTTCTTGAGCTTGCAGTCTCTTTGCAGATTCTGTCTCCACAGCATAGCTGATGCTAATTATATTAGCTCAGGCAGACACAGGAGTGCTGCCTGCAGTCCCTGGAACTCTGGCAAGGAAAGAACTTCATCGGAAAAAGCATGTTTGGGTTTAGGTTAGTTGTGTGTAAAAATTATTTTGACAGGAGGCTGAATACAGCAGGTCAAACTATTTTTGAGAGGTTTTTATCTAACTGGCAATCCCATGATGTTCCCTGAGTATTGCCAGTTTCAAAGGGAGTTCTCCTCTCCTCTGGCATCTGTGGCATGATGCATTCTCAGTTAAAAGTCACCCTGAGCTCACACTTCTGCCTTGTTGCCCTGCTTGGTTCTGTGCCAGCAGAGCAACCCTCAGCCCTCAGCTGAGGAGAGCTGTGGGGACACAAGGGATTGTCACCTCTCGGCCAGGGTCTGTGACAACAACCCGGAACTCAATGTGTGACCCTGCTTTAGCAGCCTTGGGCTTCTTTGCCTTCAGAGCAGTAAACAGTAAACCCTTCAGCTAAGTAGACTTCTAGAGCTGCTTTTCTGGCTTGGTGAGGTAAAGGCTCACTTATTAGTTCTGACCCTAAGTACCTGTTGTTAGAACTTGAGCAGGAGCAGGCTATATAATTTTTAAAGTCGTTTTCTGGCTAAGAATTCTTTAGGAATGGCAGTTTTGATTCTTCAGGGTTCATCACCAAACTTGTCCTGGCCACTGAAAAGACTTGTCTTGTTAGACTGAATCAGGATAGACAGTGTTATGCAGAGGGAGGAAAAAACCATTTTCTTTTGCCCTTATCATCTCTAGTGTTGCTTGGAGATATCATTATCAGGAAGAACTACTAGGGTTTGACCAGTTCAAGGAGTGTATTGTTGGGATGGGTAATATTGAGTAGATAACAGGTTGTATTATTGACAGGTTACTCCTCCATGGAATGCTCTTAGCCCACCTCCTGAATTCCTCTTCCCCCAGCTCTTGTTCCTTTGCCCTTTTTAGTTCATCTTGTCAGAAATGAGAAATGGCTGCACTTGGCGTAGCTTGTGGCAAACCAGAAAGGCGACCTACATCTGAACTTGAGTTTTAGGTCATCATAACATTCCTTCACTTTGAGGATTTTCTGTTTTACAAACTGGACAGCTTTGTTGAAGGGAATAAAGGGAGAGGGCTTCATGCCGGGAAGGGATTGATATCATTGGAGAACAATGCTCTCTGCAAACGGCATATTGTACAGGCAGGCACAGAATGAGCTCTCCTGCAGGGTTCTGTCACTGTCACTCAGCCCTGCCTGAATGGACAGAGCTCTTGTGATTTATCTGCCATTCATCAGTCAATACCCAGCACTTTTTCAGCAGTGATGGAGAAGATCTCTTGCTAAATACACTGCTGCTGCCTGCTGAACATCGTTGGGCCTGAGAACTGAACGGGAAGGTGAAGCTTGATGTATCTCACATGTGGAGCTGCAGGTTTGGAAAGTTACAGGGGGTTTCTGAGCAGCTTAGAAAAGCACCTGATTAATTTTAGGAGGGAATATGGCTATCCTTTTTATATCACATATTTGTGTTTTAGCTGGTGTCTGTGTAAGAAGGATGTAGCTAGGCTTCAACACTCTTCTGATTTCCTGAACCCTTCCAAAGCTGCTGCATTTGCAGGACATTGAACATACATAGTGTAGTCCCTTATATTTTCATATTTCAAGATATTGAGATATTTTAAACATTTTATGTACTTTATATGTGAACAGAGACAGACAGATGTAATTTATAGCAGTGCCCATTCCCCCAGCACAGGGATGCTCAGTGAGCCACTCAGACTTCACCGCCTCACATCACCTGGCTTCTGAAATACAGCATCCTGTGCTTTTTAAACTCAGTCCACGAAACAAAGGCAACCAATTTATCTCACCTACTTGTGGCCTCTGGAGTGCAATACAGGAGCAGTGGAAATACGAGTGGGCAGGAACTTTTCTCTCTCCTTTTAAAGGAGGCTCTGTACTCATATTTTTGGGGTGAAGTCACATATCTGTATATGACAGTAGGATGAGGATCAAACCAAGAATGTTCTGAGCAACACAAACAACTTTTTAGGTGTAAGGCAGGACATGAAAATGGAAATATAAGTGTCAGAGGGTTGAGGCAAATGCACAAAAAATGCTTTCTACCCTCAGCTCTGGTGCCTCTTATTTGCATCTCGAGCAATAGTGACTTTTTAAATTATTTAAATAGGGGGAATAATCTTTCTAGAGAGGAATATAGTGGTTCAGTTTGAAAAAATAAGGAATTTAATAGGTTTATCCCGTTGAGGGACTTGATAGCCTCAGGACACTGAGAATGGTGCAGAGGGAAAGCAGCATCCCTACAGAAACTTCACTTTGAGCTGCTTGTCAGTGCCCCTGAAATGTCATCTTTTCCAAACAGCCTTGGATTTGATTCCTTAATTGTGTGCCCAAGTTGATTTTGCTGTTCATAAATAATGCCAATATTCAAGCACCGCCCCACCAACAAAACTTGTGGACAGAAGCTGGTGAATTTAGAGCTGACTGCTTGTTCCACATCAGTTAATATATTTAAGAACAAAAGCCCATGCAGAAGAAACCCCCAACCAGAGTGGGTAAAGAAATCAAGCTGTGCTCTGGGTGAATCTCTCCCTTACCTTTTTTTTTCTTTCCAGGAAACTTGAACAACAGTGTCAGCAGTCTGCTAAGAATTTCAAGGTAGTTGCCAGAATGTGCTTTGAACACAATTTTTTAAGGTACATAAATGATCTGAGAAACTCAGATTCATGGGCTATAGGTATTTATTGCCAATTTTAAGAGTTCATTTCCAGCATTTTATCACAGGACATAGGACACTGAAGTGACTCTAATAACCTCTTGTAAGGAAAAGAAGGGAGAAAGGTTTAGAAAATTTCTGCTGACAGTAATGTCTATTTCAGATACTTAAATATAATGATGCCAGTAGGTGCTGCTTTAATATTGCTTGCTATAGTCATTTTGGAAGATATTCTTTTGTTTCAGGAAGATCATAAGTATGGTGACATGTGATATATTTAGTGCAAATGAGTACTTAAAGAAGCAGCTGTTAAAAGATTAAACAGTCACATAAAAACTTCTTACGGTTTTATAGAAATTAAAGCTGTCTCCAGGTAATCTAATTTTACATGCACTTCTTGTTCAATTTTTTTAAAGATTTTTTACCTTACCTTACATCCAGGAATGTTTCATGGTAAAAAAAAAAAAAATAAATAAATAAAAAAAAAAGGTTTCTTGCCAGAATAGTAATATTTTCTTCTGCTTCAAATCTTTTCTTGTCAGTGACTAGGTGGAAGACAGCCAAAACCCACGTTCTGTTTGGTCTTTCTCCTGGGCTTAGGGTAGATTGTGATCTCTTCATCAGCTTTTTGTACAGACAAAAGGGAGGCCTCCGATAAGAGAGAGCCACTGGTGGCACTGTCAGGGTTTCTTTTAACACATGTTTTTGTCTAAATTGTGTTGTAGAGAAATGCAGTGTAATAATCTCCTGCTCCAGCCAACTCAACTCCAGAGAGCCTGTCTGATGAGGAGTTAAATAGCCTGAGGTTTCTAACTCTGAACATCTTGGGGTGAACTTCCAGTACATCTTCCCAGACAAAAATTCCCCAAGCCTGTCTGAATTTCTACCGTTTGTCAGGGCCTCCCACAGTGTGGGGCTTCCCAGGTGGGCAGGAAGGATTTTTCAGTGCTTTCAGGGTTTACTGCTTATTCACATTGACCATCTTGAGGGTAAATTTCATTTGAAAAATTTGGATTTTTGATTCAGTGCGGAAAGTGGAGGAGATTAGTTGGGCATGTAATGGTGCCCAAATGGAATTTTGAGTTATTGAATGTGTTTCAATGTGTTGTTTGGAACTGGCGAGCCACATATTTCCAAACCAACAAAACAGGAAAAAGAAAAAAGAGAGGATGGGTATTTTTACCTGCTTCCTCAAGGGATAACAACTTTGTAAATCTGCATGTGACATTTCACATTTCACTGAAAGTGGGGTTATCACCCACAGCCCCTCATATGCAGGGCACTTTAGTGGACAGCTGACTTTTGTGGCCTTACTATTTGAATTTAAAGGTGCTTTACACACTATATTCTTATGTTTTTCCTTCATGGATGCAGCAAAGGGGTTCTAGCTGTTGTTTGGTTGTGGGTTTGGTTTTTTTTTTTCCCCACTCTGGATTATCCATCTGCTTAATTGGATGAGGGTTGTGCATGTTGTTTCAGTGAGTTAATTTCTGGAGCATTAATTATTTGATAAGCTCTAATGAGGATTTAGGCTTGAAGACTCCCATAAATTTGAATATTAAAAGTTTAATAAAATAAATCCAAAAAGTTAGCTTTTCTTTTTTTTTGACAGCTTTGGCAAGAAGGTGGGTAATTAAGAGGAAAGCACTCCATGCCATTTGCATGAGAATAGAGTAGACAGAAAGAAGGATGACATATTTGTCCTCTGCCTTCAGAAATTGAAATCTCAGGGAAGGGAGATTGCATGGCTATTGAAGCCGCCTCTTGGATCTGATTTCCCATATTACCCCCGTGAAAATGAGAGGACAAATCTGTTCTAATTTCCTGGGCCTCTTGGGTGGTGCCCACCCCATCTTTTGAACTCAACTCCAGCCATATTCCTGGCACACTTGTGCTGAGGCTGGCCAGAAACCTGCACAGGGCTAAATAAATAGTCCCAGCTTACTGCAGAGTGTTTCAAGATGAATATCTGCACCTTTATTTTTGGTGGCCTTGCTCCTGCTAGAATCCTTGTCAGGATTTCCACGAATGTGCTTTCAACTGAGATGACAAAGACTTGGGTAGGAGAATTATTCCCTTTAGGTCTCCTGTAGGCAGAAGTTTGCAGACTGTTTGCAATCATTTCCCTTTGAAGTTCTGGGCTCTTTCTGCTGAAATGGGGAGAAACAACAGTCGCAGGACTGCACGTTGCTGTCATGAGCTCTGCCAAATATTCAAGAGAAATTGTGCCAAAACCTGAAAGTTTAAGGAGGGTTCACTTTTGCAGCAGTGTGAGTTTGTAAATAAAGTTTTATTTCATGGTGTTTTCCTGTTTAGATAAGTGTTAACAGTTTCAAGGCTCCTTGGAATGAACAGCTGTGTTGGAACCATTCCAGCAATTAAGCTCTTCAGAGTAGCTCCTATGCCTTGATATTGAAATGGTTTTATTTTGAATATGGCACGAGACTTGTACTATTTAGTGGCATGGAAGTTCCATGCTTTAATTTGAAGCAAATGCCTGCCATTCAGACGGTACATTCTCAGCTAGGATTATTAATGAATTAACAGTGTTCCAGGTTTCTCCATATTCCTTTTACTGTGTTCTATTTTCATGTGGGTCACCATCCCAATTAACCATAGAGCTGCTCAGAAGAAATAGGTGATGACACTGAATATTTGCAGAGGGATATACCTGGTAAGATGCCTGATTTATTTCTCTTTCCTGGCAATTGATGATAACTTTACAAAGCCAGACCATTGCACTATTAATTACAAAGGTACTGCCATGGTTTTTTTCCAAAAAGATGTTTATAGAGCCGTGTTTCGCTGTCCATGTTGTTTCTTCATTTATTTCAGTTGGTCTTCTACAATTAATGTTTGGTGCACAAGATGATTTACAAGGTGTGCAGGTTTATTATTAACCATCCAGCCTCTCATAAATGGGTCAAATAGAGGGAAATGAAGGAATTCTTTTTTCTCTGAGACATCGGTTGTCTTTGCACTGCTGTTACATTTTTATGTGGTGGTAAATTGAATTTGGCCTTAATGAAAACAGTTGTCCTGTAAGTACTGCTAGCTTTGGATATGACCTTACAGATTAAAATTAGCACCCTCTCTGTTAATTATTTTTCAGCTATTCTGATGGTTATAATTCTTCTCTCATATAAGTTTCTACTTGATCCAAAGAAGCCACTAAAATTAGATTATGAAGAAAACAGTGTTTACAGACCCTTTACATTATAGAAATGGCTGTCATGAAGTGGTCATGCAAAACAAGAAAAGAGTTACTCCATCTTTTCCGCTGCAAATGCTGAAACTTTGAATGTTCTAACTTAACAACTAAACCTTTATGAGGATTTTTCCTAAAACAAGAACGGTGCAAATTTATTTCTGTCTAAAATGATTGTGAAAAGATTCATTACAGAGAACCCAAGACGTCCTTTCAGGGGATGTGCACTTGCTGGCCTGATTTCTCTTGCTGTTCTGGCTGTAAGAGCTTTGGAAGGGATGATCACAGACACATGGAAAATGAACTTGACATGCAAGTGTCTCTAATGTTTATTGGGCATATCTGTTTATAATCTTCTCACTTTTAAGGTTTATGTTGCTCAGGAAAAAAATCACAATCAGGTCAACAGCAATTGTACATTTAGAGCACTATACAACTCTGCTTTTAATCATGAAGTCATTGCAAGAAATAAACATTTATATGTAAGCTTGAAGTGATTTCTCTATCATTGATATGCCTTTTGATGCATCTGACCTCCCTTATGAAGCAAATATCTGAGTTTCCCCTGTTATGTTCCATCCATGATGACTAATTTGTGCTGTTTGAGTTCAGCATCCACTCTGCTTGTTCAAAAGCTTTGGTGTTTTGGCAGCAAAATCTGAACTGTCTTTGCAAGTTCAAATCTTGACCACCAACCCAGCAGCCTAAATTATGTGGGATTCTGTGCAATGTTAAATTTTCAAAAGGTACAAGACTGCAAAAGGAGTCAGTTTTTCCTCCCCTCCAGCTTTTTTGGGGGGTCTGATAACCACTTCTCAAATTTTGGGCTTTAGTTTAAACTTCTCTCCAGCTGCTGTTCTTGTGAAACAGGGCAAGGTAGGAGGATACTATGAAATATCATTTCAAGCATAATATTGGAATATTCAAATGTTGTACACACATCACTCAGATTTTAAAAAACCTAATCTTTCTAATCAGTTTATGGTTCCAGCTCATCAACACCTGCTCTTCTTCCTCTATTTAAGCATCATCTACTTATGTTACCACCTATATTTTCCCATTCTGTTAGAGATTATGATGTATGGAAGACAAAATCTCTGTGTAAGAAATACAAAGCAATCAAGAGTCTAAACCCTCCTTATGTGCAGGAATTCTGAAGGGAGGAAAGTCTGGTTTTGAGGGAACAATATACTCAGTGGGCAAGATTTGGCTTTATCTGCTTGTGTAGCTTCATTGTAAAATCAAGGAAGTGCTATGCTTACCTTTTAAATGTTAATTTAAAAAGGTAATAAGAGTCTTTCATAAATATCCCTTTATTCCCTTGAAGCTCACCATCAAATATAAATAGTTTTGGAAAAAAATTTCCATTACAATAATGTTTCTACCACAGAAACATTTTTTTAATATTAATGTTCAATTTTGTCCAATCAGATTTAACTTTAATAGTTATATTTAGATTGAGTACATGGTGCTAGAATTCTGCAGAGACAGCTACTGGTTCTCTAATCACCACTTACTTGATTTGCAGCAAGAATTTGATCCAAGTCTTTCAAGGGTGTATTGTTTTCTCTGCTGCGCTCTGCGCTGAAAGTACAGTTTCCCTCACTCCATTGATAACAACGAAGCATGCGAAAGGAAAGGCCTGTGGAGTAGAAAAGATTTCATTAATCATGAATCATTACATTTGTCAGCTGGCAAGGGGAGACTTCCTCATTTATCCCTTGAATGAAATTAGGTCTGGCCTAGCCGCAGTTAGAGATTCTAAATTGCCTTGGCATCTCTCTGTTGCTGTTTATATGTGCACCATAAAATGGCAGATGGCATTTTATTAATAGCAGATGAGCTGAGCCTTTCAAGATACTATTTTTTTTTCTGAGCTTTTGTTTCTTTGAATTTGAAATGACACCTACCTACATCATCCCCTTGTGCTTCTGTATGGTTTCCTTATTTTTAAACAAAAAAAAAAAAAACCCAAACAAACCAAATTAATGTGCATTTAACTGCACCTGCCACTCTCCTCCCACATCTGAGGTGGCTAATAAAATACATCATAAAGATGAAGCTTGAAAAATTCATAGTTTTTACCTCCTGCATGCTTTCTTTTCTTTCTGGAGGTAGCTGAAAACAGGAGGAAACTGTCTTGATACACGAGCTCTGATTTTTGTTGTAAATCTAAGTTTAAACCTTGGTCAAAGCATTGCAAAACATTACTTATGTTTCTGGGTTGTTCTCTTTGGAAAACCTTCATGTCAGCCAAAATAAACAAATATGGGGAATTTTATATCCATATTATTTGCTTTCTTCTTTTTTTTTTTTATTATCTGTCTTGCTACACATGCACACAGCACACACTTCTAAAGGAACAGGCCATGCATACAAAAAATATACATTAGTTTTGAGTGACAGCCACTTAGGATTTACTCACTGGAGAGCCTACCATGAGTCATAAATAGTTACACCCTTTAGATGAAGTCGAATTTGTTCCTGTGATAGCCACATCAAATACTGCAGCAGAGAAATTCCCCCTCCCACAGACAGGTTATTGACACTAAAAGTTGTAGCATCCTTTTTTCCACAGCATATATTTGGAATGGTGTTACTGGAAAATCTTATTGTTCCCTAGACCTACTCTAGATGTTCTTAATTCTACCCATATCTGAAAGGTCTCTGTGTTGCATGAGTGAGAAAATAATTTTTTTTGTCAACTTTTTCAAATTTCCAGTTTCATACTGCTTTGAAAAGTGAAGAGGAAGTTCTGCAAATATCTTTTTTTATTTTCCCCTTGCTAGTCCTGTAGCAGCTCAGATAGAACTTGTCTGTTCCAGGAATCAAAAATCAGTAATTATCTCTCTTTGAGCTGAAGTGCTCTGTGCTATTCAAAGTCCTCTAAGGAAAAGAACCCCAATACTTATGAGAAATTTATGAAGAAATTATTGAAAGGGGATGAACTTGAAAAGAAAAAACATTTATAGTCTGTGATTCAGCATATTTTAGAGTGTGTTTATTAAGGCAGATGGAGTCAGGGCAAAATACATGTAAAAAAATTACCGTCACATTTGTCTGAGGCAAAATTGAGAGTGCAAAGTAACCAGGGCACATTGGAAATGCTGCTTTCATATCTGTTAATATTTCCCAAAAATAGGACATTTAAAATCAGTGGATTCAAAGACTCCTAGGATTCTCTTGCACTGGAGAAGAGCAAAGCAATTTTATTTACCATTAAATGGACAAAAGATCCCAAATACCCATCACCTGTCAGAATGCTGTCATGAGATTTGTTCCATAAAACTCTTGTCTTCATTATCAATACTGTTTTTGTAGCTTTTTTTACCACAGGAAGAGGGAGGCCAGCTGCCTCTGACAAGTTTTGGATAATAAGACAAATTAAGTCTTGGACTGGATATCTTAACTTAGTAAAGGACTAGCAGTGACTGTGCTGATCTTCCCTCCGATTATTGTTGATTAACTAATGTTATATAATTGTTTTTATGATGATCATCATCTCATTTTCCTATTGTGGGGGCAATCTATTCCTATGAAGTGACCCATCATTTTGAATTAATATTTTAATGCATACACGCTGCTTTCATGGCTATCCACCAAACCTATAAGGTACCATCCTATATCCTAAAGTCTTTTAAATCATTGATTTTCTCGGGTCATTAACAAACTAATAAGCAGACTATTTAGCATTGATGCTGGATGTGAATTGTCAATGACAGCAGCCAGTGGTGTCCTGCTGACAAGTGATAATGTCATTTCAACATGTCCTCAGAGCACGGCAATTACTGCGGCATTCATGAATGCCTATGGCTTGATGTTTACCTGATTTGAATATGAAAAGCTTCCCGAAAACTTCAGACGTGCTCTCTGCACGCTGAATGCACGGGATGAAACAGATTAGGCCCAACAATCTGCAGAAAATAATTCGTTCACCTTCCCCTGGCCTGAGGCCTTCTTGTGGTCTCCATACAGCACCAGCAAATCACACAAGGCAGAATTGGTCTGCTTTACTAAAATGTTGCTCTGGATTAAAATCTCAAAGATTAAATTGATATTGAGCAGGAATGACAAAAGAGGTTGGGCAGCACAGATTGCAAAGTGACCGATAACCCTCGATTTGATTTCCTTCACACTCTATAGAAGCATGTTCCACATGACTGATGGTCAAAAATTTGTTGTTTTAAAATAATAACTTCAAAATAAGCACATGAAAGCATTTCTCTTTTTGGTGCGAGATAATTACTAGTTCTGCACCAGTGTTGGTCCTATGGAAACAGAAGAAAATATTTCAAATGCTTTACAAACAGGGACAGAAAAAACAGAGAGCTGGCAAATCTGGCCTTCAAATTTTAGCAGAGGCAGGGCTTGGGAGGACTCTGAGGCCTTGGGATCCAAAGGAATGTAACATGGATGCAGTAGGGCTGTAAGATTTTACTTTTTTAACCATTCTGGGTTTATTTTTGCATCATTCTGGAGCACTAGAATTTCTCGTAGCCTCTCCATGGCACCATTAGAAATACTTCAGGTTGTACAAATGCAATTTGTACTATCTATGATCAATTTCTGATGAAGGCCTGATGGAGATAAAATCAAAACATTTCATCCAAAATATATGTGACTAAGGTTAAGATAAAAAACCTCACAATACTCAAACTTTTCCAATGCTGAAATAATCAGACCTTTCCTAAACAAACAAGGAAACAGCAGAAATTAAATCAATTACAGTCTGTATCCTATTTTTGCCTCACCGGGAAAAAAAAAAACCAAGGCCTGAGGAAGCAGATTAAAATCTAGTAAACATCAATTTATTTTTTAATTGCATTCAGAAAGGATGCCTTAGAAACAGATCTAATTTGCTTCCTTGGAAAGCTGTTCAAACCTCATTACCTAGTGGTTATATACCTTCTTTTAATTTCTGTTTTGAATATGCTCATGACATCCTTTGTTCTTGTGTTGGCTTTGTCCTCTTATACCCTGGCTTTATGCTCCTTACTTTGCTCTGATTACATTTAAAGAAGTCCCATTCCCTGTCAGCTTTTCACGAAGCTGAACAAACCAGCTCATTTCACCTCTTCACATAAAAATTGCTGTGGCCTTTTCCTTCAGCTTTTGCCCTCCCTGTGCATGGCTGGCCATGATTTATCTCTTGCTGGCTCCTGGGATGCTTTCAGTCGCTCCTCAGACACGTCCTGCTCGTGGTTCACCATGTCACAGGATTGAGGAGCGTGCACGGCCTTGTCTTCATTGTTCTGTACTGATGGCCAAATTTGTTAGTCCCCAAAGGCACAGCCCTTCACTTTGTTTTATGCAGTGTCTTTTATTCTCTTCCTTAAGCCCAGCCAGTGCTTCCTGCAGGCCCCTGCAGATAGCATTTCCACATGGGGGGATGCTGGCATGCCCTTGGGTAACGTGTTATTCATGGTCTCTGCAAACCTTGTCCCCACACTGCAGCCCTCAGCTCCCCCCAGTCAGTAGCTCTTCCCTTTAACCTTCTGGGGGGCACAATCCTCCTCTTGTTCTCTTGAATTCCTCCTAACCAGTAACTTTCATGTGCCAATAAGTCAAGATGCTTTACTAAATCCCAATAGAGGATCCCTTTGTTCTCTGTTCCTTCTAGGAAGCCAGGTATGCTATGAAAGAAAATATACAAGGTCAGTTAGGATCAAACTCTTTCTTTTAAATTTGGCTGTGCTTTACCCTTTCTCCTTTCGGGCCTGAGCCAGAGTTTTATGTGTTATTAAAACTTCAGTCATCAAAGCGTTTCCTTCCCAAAGTTACTGCATTTGCAGATTTCTAATTACAGGCAACTCCATGCATTGTAATAGATTACTTAAACATCCTTGCTACTGTACATACAACTTCATATGCAGCTTGTTTCACTCTTCTGGACTGGATAATTTCCAGTCCCTCTGGCTCACATCAAGCAGTGCTGTTACCAGTTTGTATCTCTGCAGCTCTGTTTCCTCTTGATATTTGACTTTATGCAGTCTGGCCCTGATGCTGGCTCTTCTTCCTTTATTGTTGCATGTTTTGATGTCCAAAGCAGCTTTGTCTGTCTGTGGAA
>VYZT01033060.1:207274-244160 GCA_013400735.1 Pomatostomus ruficeps | reverse complement strand
TGGATGGCATCCCATCCCTCCAGCATATTGACTGCATCACGCAGCTTGGTGGTGCTATTTCCAGAAGGACCTGCTCCATGATCTTGCCTTGCACAGAAGTGAAACCGACTGGCCTGTAGTTCCCTGAGTTTTCCTTTTTTCTTTAAAAATGAGGGTTATGTTTCCCCTTTCCCGGTCAGTGGCAACTTCACTGGACTGCCACAACTTCTCAAATATAATGGGTAGTGGTTTAACCACCTCATCCACTAGTTCCCTCAAGTCCCATGGACCTGTGCATCTTCAAGTTCTTTAGATGGTCTTGAACCTGATCTTCTTCTACAGTGGGCAGTTCTTCATTCTCCGAGCCCCTGCTTTTGCCTTCTGTGACTGGGGTGGTGTGGCTGGAGCACTTGCTGGTGAAGACTGAGGTAAAAAAGTTGTTGAACACCTCAGTCTCCTCCATGTTCCCGTTAACTGAGTCTTCTGTTCCCTTCTGAAAAGGGCTCACATTTTCCATAGTCTTCATTTTATCACCAGTGTACCTACAGAAGCTCATCTGACCTGATATCTTCTTGTAATGATTCATTGTACTCAAGCCTGCAACTATTGCTTAGGTTTTATATTATGAAGACTGATGAAAGCAGCAAGTGGAGAGGATCTTCCAGTATAGCAGTTGCATTCCAAAGTTATATGCAAGGATAAAGAAGTTGACTGAGTTGTACAACAGAGCACATAAAATTTGTTTGCAGTGTCATAATTTACAGAGAAACAGTGCTCGTCATGGTTTTCAGGTTTTTCTTTCAGCCACCAGGTTCTAGGGAGTACATGGCTTAAATACTGACCAGTGGTGGTTGGTGGCGGTCCCTCTAAACATCAGCTCTTCCTCCCTCGGCTCTCTGTTGTTCCCATCTGAAGTTCTCCCTCTGATTTGTTATGGTTGAGTTGGCAGCGTTGTGTTTCTGAGTCATGGTGGTTTTCTGTTTAAGCTGGATCAGCTTTGCTGTCTGCTGGTGCTGCTGGATGTGCTGCTTAAGGAATGCTGAAGCCGGCCAAGGGCCACTACCAACTGAATGGCTGCAAGAAGCTAAAGATTAGGATGCAGATATTGGGTGCAGATTGCAGGCTTCTTAAATTCATGCATTTTACCTGTGGCAGGAGCAGAAGAGTAAATTCATTTTCACCTTTGGGAGAGAAAACATTAGAGATCTTGTGCCACCAGTATTGATTGCTTTAAACATGTAATGATTACCTTATTTTTCTGGCTACTCTTACAACTTTAAAAATCCAGCTGTCCATATCTTAGAAGGTTTAACAGCTTTATAACTGTATCATAAGTGAAAATATTTTTAAATAATGCAAATTGTATGCTTTTTGTCTGCTCTTTAATTTATTATTTTAAATAGATTAATAATGTATTCGATTCGACATAAGAGTTTTTGCTGAGGAAGAGTGGTTAAGAGTAACACAAAATTTTGCCTGGCCTAACCTTCAGACTGTATTTTATTTTTGCTTTAATAGTTAATTGAACTGCTATGAAGTCATCAGCTTTGTATTTGAATAAAGCAAACTGTAATATTTTATACATTAACAATGCCATAATAGATGTACTTTGAATCCAGCCTTTCAAGGATGGGTTTACATGCATGTTTTAAATTCTTGTGCTTGAAAAAATCAGCAGAGAGATTAAAAATAGTTCAAAAAACATCCCAAATTTAGCCACAGACTTCAGCAGTGTTTGACCACTATGGCCCATTGAGCACTTCATTATCTCCAGTGCTACTTAGGTCGTGTTTTCTTTTCTGCAAAACATTCATGTAGTTTTACACCTTCACTAACCTGAACATGTCTGCTTCATAGTCCTAAAATGTGGGAAACAGTGCACCTGTTCCCAAATTCCAGCCTTGGCTTCAGTTATCAATTAACTTAATCTGCTTCTAAAGATATTTTTTAAAAACAATTTCAAGAGGTGATAGAAAAGAAAAGCACTAGAACTTTGAAAAGCTAGGAACGTGTAGCATTCCTTGAAGACAGAGAATACAATGCTGCCAGGAGGCAATAAACTTTAATAGACTGGGAAAGTGCCTGCATCCAAAAAGTGGAAGTTGCGTGAGATCCCCTGTTCACAGTACAGTTAGAGGAAGGTAGAGGTTGTTGGAGTTGTTTCTGTGATAACTAGTTAAAAATGTAGTTCCTGTTTGTACTATGTAAGTCCCATGAGGTCACTTGACTGTGATGCAGATTGACAGGTGGTGCTGCCCTTCTTGCTGCAGTAGTCTCCTTGTTTATGTTCTCTATGCTGTCTGTAGGGGTTGTGCTGTTGTCGATCTGATGTTGCTGAAAGCAGGATTGATGGAAATTAGTTGGCTAGCTCAGTGAGTAGCCACCAAGCACCAGCATGACAGAAGAGACAGAGAAGATGTGGTGTGTAAGAAGAAACGTTTAATACCCCTGTTTGAGTGGTGTGTTTCTATGACTGCTCCCACAGCCTGTGAGCATTGGCTGCCCTCTAAGGAATCCTTAGCAAGTATAGGGTATATTTGCAGCTTTGTGTCTGTAAGACGTGGGAAAGAAGCTGGACAAATGACGTCTTCCTTTTTTTTCTTTCTCTTCTTTTGAGAATCTTGGTTAGAGCAACAAGGATGCACATGGATGAGTGAGACAAGCATCTCTGGAACTTCGAGATGTGTTGCATTCCAGACTAGCTGCAGGCCATATATCTGAACTGTTCTCTACATGCCAGTAAATTCAAAAACTATGGTTCCTGTGGTTCCCAGCATGGTCTCTCCTAATGTGACAAAAAACACTGAATAGCTTCTAGATTCCAGTTCAGTGTTAAGATGAGTTCTTAATGGTTTTTTTTCCTTGGCTCCATAGGTGTGCACAAGTTTAGGGGGACAGTGTTCACCACAGAATGAGTTAAATCAAGCTAACAGTTCTGTAGTAAAACCTTTGCTTAATGCCACTTTTTCTGATTGTTGAAGGCACTTGTCTTCAGTAGGGCTGCCAACTGTCTTGCTCCCAAGCCACTAGCTAGAATTCTAAACATGGGCTCAAGCTATTTCTGTCTGGAAGGGCTGTGGAATTGCATTTGAGAGAGAACTGTGGAAGCGGAAGGGACTTGATTGTAGCAGGGTCTGTTGGCATCCAGCAAAAGGAGTGCATGGAATAGCATAATTGGCGCAAGATGTGATAGTTATCTTTCCTTTTTGTAGATGCCAGGTTGAATCTCTGAAGGATAGTAATGGTCACAGAAGCTTGTGGGACACTGCAGATGGATCTTGGGAAGGCTGTTGTTGCCTGAGTATTAAAAAATAGTATTCACAAGAAAAAAATGCTCCATTCCACTGTGAAGAACAATATTGTGCTATTAGATGAGTACTTTTTTTGCCAAGTGGCTGATTGTTAAAGCAGAAAAAATTTCTGCCAAAGAAGAAAGGAAATTGGATTCCTTCCATAGCTAGAATTGGGTTGCCCCAATTTACTTAGGAGTTCAAAAAACGCTTTAATTATTACCTTATACTTACTTCAGAAGAAATATTTTTAATAATCCCACACTTCTGACCCATTGCTAAAATTACTTGGGGAAAAAGCCTGTTTCATTTGCTAGTCATCCTTAATGAGCTTTTCATCTGATGTCATATTATTGTTATTGTGCAGTAATTGAACTTGACAGAAGAATTGAGACTGAACTGATGCACTGTTTCTATAAATTGGTGTTGCTCAGATCTTTGGAACTGCATTTCTCATGTCTTTTCAGGGGGCAGGCATCTTTATTTCAAAAATAAATGTCAGATAAAATACTAGGAATGGCATTAATTTTGAGATAAGTCTCTGCTCTTGCAGTTTGAGTTTCCTGGTGACTGATTTCAGTGTGAGGTTTTACTGCCTTTGAAATGGAGCAGTCCTTACATCTGATGTTTAGAGTTCAGGGGAATGCAGTTTCTGCTGAAGTCAGCTTACATACAAGCAGAATAATTCCGTGCAAAAAGTTGTGTTAGGATTTAGCAGGGGGAGGCTGAGTGCAGATGACCCTAAAGAATTGTTTTGAATGGTTGTGTTTCTTATTTGTGTGAGTCAAACTCCTCTTTTAAGCAAATTACAACTAGTCACTGTTAGCTTTCATTCACTTACCAGGTTTGCTGCTAACTTAACATTTTCCTTTCTTGAGCCCCAAAAGGAAGGATGAGAGAGACTTGCGTGACACTTAAATGCAGTGTCAGCCCTTTGCTGTTTGAGTGAAAATGGATCCTGAAGTGGAAAGCTTCAGACTTCATTTACTCGTGTTTCTGAGGTATGCTGGAGTATTTTGAGCATTTTTGATGATAGGTTGGGTTTTGGATGGTTTAGTTGTTTCTTGTTTGTTTGTTTAAGGCCGTTTCTCAGATTTTTAGACTTAAGACTTTATCCTTTAGGTATCTGGGGAATTCCTCCATCTAGAGGGGGCAGTTTCACTAACCTGTACCTCCATCCATGGAGTGTATTTCAGAACAGTTCTCATCCTCTGCTCTTACCTGTGCCAGTGATGACTGGAGTGATGTTCCAAGTGCCTCCAAACCCATTTTTGCTGCCTTTCCTCTGCTCACTTTACGCCAGTGCTTGCCATGCAGGTTAGAGGTCAGTATCTATAATGGGGCATCTGTTCTTACTAGTAGTAGTAGTAATGATAATACATAAGCTCATGGAAATAGATAGCTCTGAGAAGTGCCATACTCTTTCAGTAATGGTGAAGAACAAAGCAGTTGACTCAATACTCACCCCTTTGTCAGAAACAAATGGAGTGTCTGTGTGGGGATGCACAGTGTAATGCTGCATGTGCTGCATTGTTCAGAAATGTGTGTGCTTTGGGTAGCCCTTCTGTCAGTTACTGCATTCAGTCTTCCTTTTCTCAGGTGAATCAGACATAAAAAAAAAAATCATTCAGCTGCATCATCTGGTTGAAGGAAGTTTGATTTAAATATGAACTGGTGTAAAACGCATTACTATTGGGGGACAGACATTACTCTCATAAATTGCTTTAGAAATTAGGTAAACTATGTATACATTCAGACATATTCCTGAAAAACTTAGAAAATTTTATTGGTAGAATATTGTTCTTACAATTACTACATTGAGCTTCTTACAGTATTAGGTACAAATATGTGTGTCTAATAGGACAGATAAATTTATAACCAGTCTCATGTTTAAACTGTTGCTTTCTACTACTTTCTTAACCCTCCTGCTTAAATTTCCCATTTAGTGACTTTACTCCTAAGTAGTAGCTCCTTTGACAAATTCCTTCCTACTTGAAGAAATGTGTTCACTTGTTACTACCTACTCCTGAAAACCATATCTTTCACATTATTAGTTACAATGGAAATGGAATGAACCCTGTATATTCTGTATGCTGTCCTATGTAAAAAAGTAAGATTTTCCTTTTATTTCTGTTAATTGTTAGTGTGTTTCACCTGTATGCAGCCAGTGCAAAAACATGTAACATCAGGAGACCCATCTTTGTCTTGACCAGGGTTGAGACTACTGTGCTGAACACTCTTATACTCAGCTTAGTGCAAGAGCTCAGTGCTGCGATACATATCCCTAAACAACAGAGTTTAACTTTTAGATATCTTTGAGAGAAAATGATGATGTATAAGAAGTAAAATTGCAGTGTAGACATGTAGCTCTGAACTGTCTGGGGACCTCTCATAGGCATAAGCACAGCTGTAATTTTGTGGCTGTAGTGGGTTGAGACTGGAATGTATAATTCTGAGGATTTTTTTTCTTTAAATTGCTATCTTTTTGCTAAACCAGATGTACACATGAAATCAACGAAGTGCTGTTGGAGACTTGAAGTTATCAACCTGTCTTAACTCCATAGCCCCAAGTACCCATGTTTTCAGCCTTCCCACAGTACATCTTCCCTCATTTCTTCCAAATCTGCTCCATTTCCCTTCAGGAGTTGTAACTATACTCTCTCTCCTTCAGAAGATATGTACCCTGTGAAAGAGTAGATCTTAATAAAGCAGCAGCTAGGAAGAAATGGTAGCAGACTCTCCATAAGTCTGTCTCCCTTCTGCTTCCCTGTCAGAGGAGGTGCTCTGTGGAATTCGTGGTCCTGTAGGATCTGGTTGGTGGACGGTCGGGACAAACAGTGAAGGAGATCTCTATGTTTGGGTTTTAGATCATGAGGTTTATTGCAGAAGGCGGGGAAAGAAAGACTTGCCAGGACCTGCAGTACACAGCTCCAGGCAGGTCAGAGAAGTGAGGAAGAAGAGAGGGAAGAGTGAGGAGTGTAGAATAGAATGAGGGTCATCCCGTTTACAATACAATAAATCATCTTCTGTGTTGAATATTCTGTTTTCCATTGACCAATCTAGAATAAGCTACAAATCTTACAATATTTGCCTACAGCCTGTAAGAATCATTGCATTAACCTATGGCGTTACATTTTAAACTCTAAAAGTTGCTTTTTGGACCCTCTGATGGGTTTGCAGGGTCTTCTCTGACCCTTGGACCTGTTTGCAAGCAGAAGGCATTGTTTAATCAAATGGGGATTACCTCCAGCTGGCTATACCATTGTCTTCCAGTTCAGTAACTTGAGTTGGGTAACTCAAAGCTTGTCTTCATTTCAATCTCACTTACAGTTTTTGCCAGGTAATCATATCTATACGGTTTTCCTATTCCATCTTCCCCAACAGTACTCCCCGTCCTGGCACCCTCTGTGCCTTGCTGGATACTGAAGCCGTTTTGGTGTCCTGGAGCAGCCATCCACTGCTTCCTGCCTTCTCTGCGAGTCAGAAATGATACTTTGCTGGCCCTCATCCTGTACCGAGTAGCTGAGTACCAACTCTGTGACACAGCCTGTGTTTCTGCTCCTCCATGGTCTGTCTCAGGAGGGTCCCTGAGCAAAGCAATACAGGCAAAAATCCTACCTTTGTTCATAGTTCATAGGTTTCTGTGAATCTGCTGCAAATAGTAGTGACTCAAACTCAAATTTGCAATGTTCAAACATGTTAAACACTCAGATAACCAAAGGGGGTTCTGGTTGGGTTAAACAAGCTTTCCAGTTGTTCATCCAGGTGTGCCAGCAGCCATGATGCTTTATGAGCATTTAAAGGGTAAATAACTGTATAGTTGGAGTTCTAAACTACTGTTAAAATTGTTGTACTTTTAGTCAAAATATAACCTTATTTTCAGCCTTGATGTGTAGGGCACTTCTGTCTCTAACTGGGAGTCATATAACCCTTTATATTACAGATTTAGCTATGTGTATTGTTCCTTCAGGATCAAAGTGCCTCTGTAACAACATCATTGATTTTTGCCCTTGTTTCATAGGCTGTGAAGATATTATTGCTGAGAGCATTTCTCTGGACACCTTAATTGCCATTCTGAAGTGGAGCTCTCAGCCATACGGTTCCAAGTGGGTACATCGTCAGGCACTGCATTTCCTCTGTGAGGAGTTTACCCAGGTCATGACTTCAGAGGTCTTCTACGAGCTCAGCAAGGACCACCTGCTCACAGCTATTCAGTCTGACTATTTACAGGTAATCTGCAGTGCAGAATACAGCTGGTCCTGCTAGAAGCAGGAGGTATTATGCCATTACTAGAAATGCTTGGGAGTAGTTGATTTTAAATTGTAGGCTGAAGCGGGCTTGTACACACTAAGCACTCCCTCTATAATATGTAAAAAATGAAGTGCAAGTAGTGATTAAGAAAATTGTTTTGTTCTTGGCTTATAACACAACCCAAATATGGTATATGCTATTGCTTAGAAGTCTAATAATAGTTTATAAATGGATGCAGATTACTTTAAACAAAGCATTTCTGAACCTAACATTTGCCTTGCCTGTTTAGGAGATCTATAAAATTACATGGTGGGAGTAGTTTTGCTGTAGCAACACATACTGATTTGGGGCAGTGGGAGCTAATAAACTAGAAATGGTTCAGAAAACTGAATTTATTTTTGTGGAGAGAGAAAAATACCTTCTCTGACAAGTATTGCAGAAATTATTTTTTTTTTGTGACTTGCCTTCAGTGATTGTGTGATTTTAGGGAGAGAGAACTGTACTGACCAGTAGGAGGATTCTGGATTTTTGCTGCCGTTTTTCTTCAGGGGAGATATATTTATAATGGTGGCCACCCTTTTATAGCTTAAAGATGACTAGATTTTTTTTAACTGCATTCATCTCAATCTTACTCTTTTATAAAGGATTAAGTGCTAGAGATTATTTAAAGTGGTTTTTTAAAAAGTTTTGTTTACTTGAGAGATTTTAGAAATTACAGTTAACAGTACTGTTCATCTTCTGTGAGAGTTTATATTATGACTAAATTTCCTACCCTAGTTGTTAAGAAGTTACGTAGATAAATTTTTCATGCATGTTTTCTTTCTGTAAGAATGTTGAGTGGTCAGCACATGTATGTAGGTGTGAACAAAGCAGAGTTGTTTTAATTAGAGTATTACTGAAAATTTTCCTCTTCACATAGATCATAATTTAATAGGGTTGATTATTTTCATAGTTTTTCAGGCTGGCAGACGCTGAATTTGTAATGTTAAACAAAAGTTTGAAACATCCAGAGGTAGAACTGCCCCTTTTAATTAAATTTAGTAATTCAAACTTTATACCTGTAAGTTTCCATACTAAAGAAATTTTTTCCTTCTTTAGAAAACTTTTTCTTTTTAGGGATTCAGTAAGTAATATGAATCAGGAGATTATGGTGGTGATATACCAGTAGTACAGCTTAAAATATTAGAAGAAGTGGTAAGAAGATCATAAAGTACAAATACTTCATGCTTTGGTACAACTGTGTTTCTTTAGAGCTGTAAAAGACCTGTGATGTTTTTTTTCTTTTGTGTGTGTGTGTATGTGACATTAAACTAAGCATATACAGATTACTGACTTTCTCTTTCTACAGGCAAGTGAACAAGATATTCTTAAATATCTGATTAAATGGGGAGAACACCAGTTGATGAAGAGGATAGCAGATCGAGGTGAGGATCCTTTAAGTACTAAACCAAATAAACCAAAATTTATGGCAGTTCTTTTTTGAGTCATCTGTAACTTAGGGAAATTCAGTCTACTTTGTTCATAGCACAGTCAAAACAAAGCAAATGCTCTGGCTTTCTTTAAAGGTTATGTTACCTAAACAATAAGAACACAGCATTCTGAGGGAGATGGGATTGTTAAGCCTGAAGAAGAAAAGGCTTAGAGGGGATCTTAGCAAAGTCTATAAATATCTAACAGCAGGAAGCAAAGAAAATAGCACAGCACTCTTCCCTTGGCACCCAGGACAAGATGAGAGGCAATGAGGCATTAAGTGAAATACAAAAAACTATGAAGATGGTCAGACACTGGCACAGGTTGCCCAGATTAGTTGTGGGATCTCCATCCTTGGAGATACTCACATCCCACCTGGATGCAGTGAAGGACAATGTGCTGTACCTTACTTGGGGAGCTGTGGGAAGAGGTCATTGGTTGTGGTTGAACCAAACTTCTAGAGGTCCTTTCAACCTCTGATTGTCTGATTTTGAAGTCTGGTTGGTTTCCTGTTGCCTCAGAATTCTTTTTCTTGCACCTAATTCAACAAATAACCCCCCCGCCCTGCAGTATCTTCTTATGCAGGCTTCTCACAGTAGTTATGGTTTACTGTGTCAACCTTTCACTTCAGTTTGAGTGTGTCTCTCTCATGGGAATCTGTAGTAGTGAGAAACAAGCCAACAAGTGGCACCAGTGTTTTCCCTAAAGTAGATGTAAATGTATTTTTGAGTCTAGATGTACATTATTGCTACAGTGGTAACTTCAGGGGCAATCTCACACATGTTGGATATGGGAAGTAGGTTAAACATGTATTTCCCAAATAACAAGTGCAAGAATCCTATAGTTCATCTGCACTACGAAGTGTCAATCACATAGTGCCACAAGAGGAACAGAAAGGTAAGAACCTGCCTGAGTGAAAACAGAGCAGTACTGGTGGGGCTACTGTCTTGGGAGGCCTGGCCATGCCTTTGGAATCCACTGTTACTGCTTGCAGTACAACTGCTTTGTCATGGATGCATTTTATGAAATGCAAAAAAAAGTTAGTTAAAGGATGTGCTTCTAGTGACCTGAGTATTAACCTGTTTCCAGAACAAGGTTTTCCAAGTGTTTGTCCTAGGGCATGTTGGAACATAATGGAGCCAGTTGAACAGTAACGGAGCTGAGCTGGGGCAGAAGCTGCTCCTTTGGGATCATTGCACAGCTTCTTGCTCTGGCATTCATTAAGTAAACTTCTCTTATCTGGGATCATCAGATAACACAATAAGCAAAAACAGAAATAACAGCGACGCCAAATTCTGTCAGATTAGGGTCACATTTAGTCTGGTAATTTCAACTAAATTCCTCAGTGGCACTCCGCATCTGCAGCTCTGAACGTGTGATGGTGTCACTAAAATGCTGCAAAACATTAGAGAATGTAACAAGCTGTGGCCCAAACTTGAGCTGCGTGTACCAAGGGAGGGTGGGTATGTTTGATAGGTTTCCTCAAAGAGGGAAGCTAGTCAAATTCAGGTTGGACACAATACTTAAAACATAACTGAGGGTAGGTGGTCATCTTCCATTTCCAGGAAAATATCCACTCCTGGCACAAGCAGGTGATCTGTGACCATGAGAGCAATTTAAATGGGCCTTACACCATGTTACTAAAGTGGGTTACACATGGAGGGTAGAATAATGTATCCCTGAGGACTCCTCAGACCTTAATTTGTAGAAAATGTCTTTGAAAACTGCTGGGAAAAGGAAGAGGAGCTACAAGAGAGAGTTCTTGTACCTCACTGCTGGCAGTTCTCCCAAATGCATAGCTCTTAATAGAACTTTCCAAGTGTTTATCCCAAATGCTATGCTTGTATTTTCTACCTGTCTTACACTTTGAAACTGGCACCTGTGCAAATGTCTTGTGCTGGTATAAACTGAACCTGTCTCTGTGGGTGCTTCATATAAGATTTTAAGGCATGAAATAGAATCATAGAGTCATTTAGGTTGGAAAAGACCTCCAGGACCATGGAGTCCAGCCATAGACCCATCACCACCCTGTCAGCTAGACCATAGCACTAAGTGCCATGTTCAGTTGTTAGTTTTGTGGAAAAGTGCTGATGAATGCTACTGATATAAAATGAGAATTCTTTCCTTTTCTGTTAGTTCCTGTAAGCCCTGTACCTCCTTCCATCCTCCTTAAACTTTCTGATGTAAACTTAGCATTTCTTGTTCCTTCCCACAGAGCCTAATTTACTCAGTGGTACTGCTCACAGTGTGAATAAAAGAGGTGTGAAGAGGAGAGATCTTGACATTGAAGAGCTGAGGGAGATCCTGTCTCCACTTTTACCTTTTGTCCGCATTGAGCACATCTTACCCATGAATAGTGAAGTACTGAGTGATGCAGTAAGTCAGTAGACTCATATAAATACCATCTCTGGGTTCTCTGTACTTCACATCTTACAACGTTCAGGTGTGGGGGGTTTTTTGCTTTGGTGGGTGTTGATTTTGTTTGTTTATTTTGAGGATTCACTTCTAAAATGTTGTCATTGAGAGTAATAGATGTATAACACTTTTTCTGGTTAGATTTTGTATTCTTTAAATCTATCAAAAGGCTAAAGAAAAATCAGTGCTGTAAGGATTCAGTGTAAAAATGCATTTATTGCAAGTTTTTACCATACTAATATTTAAAAACCCATAAAACTCTTTCTTGATTCTTAAAGATGAAGAGAGGCCTGATTAGTACTCCTCCTTCAGACATGCTACCAACATCAGAAGGTGGAAAATCAAATGCCTGGCTGCGGCAAAAAAATGCTGGAATATATGTGCGGCCAAGACTGTTCTCGCCATATGTGGAGGAGGCTAAGGTAATATTAACAACACTTGATTGTTCTCAGATTGGAGTCATCAGGGGGTTCTGTAAACAGGGAAAGATTTTGGTATGTTTTGTGTCTCTTTACATGTACTGGCCTAAAATACTAACATTTTCAATTTAACAAGACTTACAAGATTGATCATCAGGCTCAAGTCTCTAGAACTGGTCAGAAAAATTTCAACAAAATTTTTTTTTGTCAAAATTGAAATGTTTGCAAGACAGATCTTGATGAAATTCCACCGGAAACAAAGCAGCGTTCTGAGGGAAACCTCCCTGGTTTCCAGCCAGTTTGCCGGCCCAGCTCCTCAGCAGCCCTCCTGGCAGGCGGATGGCAAGGTGAGAGCCTGAGAGTCCCAGTCTGCAGCTAGTCAACAACCTTGGTGCCAGCTCTTTCAGGCTCCCCAGCTCCCACCAGAGCTGGGTGGGGAACTGCCATTCCACTCAGCAGGGGACTCTGATAATTCATCTTCCTGTTTGAATCAGAACATACCCAAAAATCTTGTGATCCTCAGCAAAATGGAATAAACATCCTGTGTCCAATTTGAATGAAGTCCTTTGTTTCCCTCTCAGGCAATCACTTCCCTATGTAATTTCTTGCATGAGCATTGTCAAGCTGAAAATCTTGTAGCATTTCTGGTGGTGACATTTGGTGACAGGGCGGAGATGGTGCTGTGTTGGGAAGAAACATGCCACATTCTGTTTGACAGAATGGGAGCTTTTTGTGTCACTGACTAATACCACCACTTCACATAGCTCTGACTTGAGAGCTTGTGAGTCCCAGCAGTACAGGTGACAGTGGAACAAGAGGGTTAGGTGAAGCTGTGTACATCCCCATCACCTACAGACTCTGACCACTGCTCTGGTGAATTCAGAGCTTTTGCCCTGTGCTTAAGACAGAAAATGTTTTCTAAAGGTACAAGTTGTTGTTGATATCTGCTGTGAGGGAAGGGAAGAAATAAAACTATTTTGCGTTTTAGGCACAGTGATTAGAGAGCACCAAATGGCACTAAAGCAGCAAAGGAAGACTAGCAGGTTAAAATCTTATCTTTGTATCTTGGATTGCTGAAACTAACAAAAATATGATAAATGCTTTGACTCTTAGTTTACAGGTATATGCTGTGGGAGTGCTTTAGTAGTTATCCAAAGTAAAAAGTGCATTCTAATACTACCCCACCTCCCACACCCCTGACAAGATTCCTACTTATTGGTAATGGTTTCATATTATGCTGTTAATATTTTTTAAAGCATTATTAGCTTTTAAACCTTAGAGGGAGGACTCTCATACTTAGTCTCTGGTAACTTTACTCCTCTTGTTGACAGTTTAATCATTGTAAAATGAAAAAAATAGTGAATGAGGGATTTCTGACCTTTTTTTTTTTTTACTGTCCTGCTAGTCTTCCATTTTTTGAAATAAATTCATTTTACATTAGGTAAGAATCTTCAAAGGGTAGGCATAAATCCTCTTCTGTTCTTTAAGATGTCTGAGGGAAATTTGTTTCATTTTCAAGCTAGTGCCTTCTACTCAGTGGCACAGGAAGTTGAGACTCATAAGCAGGAATTGTCTTAAGTTCAGAGAGTCTGGCCTTGAGAAGGTCAGTTCTAATCTGACAGGCTAAAATAAACAAAGCAACCTTCCCAAACTATTCTCCTACCTGCGCTTAGCTCTGAAACTCAACTGTGATCATGATTGGAAAATGGAATAGAAAATGCTGAGGATAAGCCAGATGTTGTTTGTGATCTGACAGAGTTACTGTGGTGTAGACGTTGCTGGACTTGTGTCGCTGGGGCTGTGCTTGCAGCGGGGCAGTGGGGTGTGTGTGGTGCCTTCATGGGGCTCTGGTGTCTGTCATTGCAGTCGGTGCTGGATGAGATGATGGTGGAGCAAACCGACCTCGTTCGCCTGCGGATGGTGCGGATGTCCAACGTGCCCGACACGCTGTATATGGTGAACAATGCGGTGCCGCAGTGCTGCCATGTGATCACCCACCAGCAAGTCAGCACCAACCAGACCAGTCCTCCCTCAGTTATAGCCAACGAGATCCCAGGTAAACTGCTGATCACTTCCCATGCCGAGCGATGTCCTGGGAGTGCGTGGGGGCTGGGACCTGGGGGGAGTCAGTGTCAGTTACTGAACTTCATTGTTTCCTTGTAGAGTAGTTCTGCACCAGGAATAGGCCTTTTATTTTGGTCTGTCCTAAAGACATTAACTGGGTTTGGATCACAGAGTAACTAGTTAGAAAAAAACCCCTTTGGACTGGTTAAACACAGTGGAAGACTTGCTGGAGCCTGGCTCTCTGTTCTCAGAATTTTCTACAGGGTTCTCAGTTTTCTACAACCTGTTGTCCAATATAGGTAAGATTTGTGAGTCTGGAAAATTTCTTTTAAAAATCAAAAAGCCAGAGAACAGAACTTGTAAGGAAATCAGCTGAACTCAGTATGTCAGAAAAGTACTGGAAGTAGGCATTCAAAACACATTTACTTCAATTTACCAAATCCACTTTAGCTTTGAAGTCAAACCAACTTAATTCGTTGTGGAAGTGTGTCAGAGTACATTTTTATAGGCTCAAGTAAATATGGCCTCTCTTGACTTCAGGATGTGTGACATTCCCCATAGGCAAGCCAGGAAAATATATACTAAATATATTCTGTCACTTATGCATATGATCTTTTGGTGTCAGACTGGAAGAATGTATCTAGTGGGGTTTCTAAAACATCTAGCTCTTGCTGCCTTTCGCCGTTCCATTAATATTGTGTGCATAGAGAATACACTGGCATAACTTGCAACCAATGACAAGTTGGAAGGGTCAGTGGATGTTTTGGAGAGCAGGATTAGATAGCTAAATGACCAAGATTAAATTTTCATTCAGTGAAGGAAGTGGAAAATGCTGTGCCTATGGCCATTTTATAAGTTCTTTGTGTATCAATTATGTCTCTCTTCAGTCAACTATGTTGAAAGGAAGGAGATAAACTATTCTTACACATGCTAGAGCCAGGACAAAAGTAATGGATTGAAGTTGCTGCAAGAGAATTTAATTTGAGGCATTAGGAAGATTTGAAACACTGTTTAGTTACAAGATTCCTAAGAAAATTTGTAGAATGATTTTGATCTGTTTGCTTCTTGTGGTCTGGGAAGAAACTTGATAAAGCCCAGAAGGAGCTTCTGAAAACTTCTGTTTGAAAAATTTGATAAAAGTACTAATTGTTTGTTGAAAATTTGTCACTCTAAGCAAAATTGTGGCATCTCAGCAGTGCATTATAGTACTCGGACTTCTTCCCCCAGAAAAGCATAAATATACTTACCATGAATTGAATATAAAGTACTTCATGTAAGATAGGATTTTGATAGCACTTTGCTCAATCTTAATTTCCAAAGAAGTTGAGAAAGGCAAAAGGTTCTCAGAGGTCTTCAATGTTTTGCAAAAATTCTTATGTTCTTATAAAACTGGCTCGGTTGGCAAGCCTGAGACATCTTGACCAATCTGAAACTCCACTGCAGCTTGGTTCTGTACAATTCAATAGGTAGGAATTATTGCCAGTCCTTTGATTTGAACATAGATATGAGCTCTGAGCCTGGCCAGTAGCTGGAGCACAGGAATTATGTCCTGGCAACTGTCTGCTTTGCTTAGTCCTGTAATTAAGCAAAGGAATTGATTGTTTTGCCAATGCCTTTTTGCTGGAATGGACAGATGGGGCCCAGTTAATTTAAGGAGATTAAAGGCTGTCCTGAACTCTGACTTGTACAGGAATCCATCCTGAAGCATGGATGGAGCACAGGGAGTGCCGGGGGAGAGCTAGGCAGCATCGCCTCCATGGCCCTTGGACTGGGCTCAGAACAGGGGGTGCCTCCCAGCTCAGCTGCATTCCGTCTGTCCCTGGCATCTTCCTGCACCCACTACCTGAGGACTGCATTTGCACAGATCTGCTGGCAGCGTGTTTTAGTGCTCTTTCTGCAGCACTATTGTAAAACGAGTTCAGCTGAAGCTTGTTCTAATTTGAGGCCAGGTTCTGCAAGTGGTTGGGTTTCTGTACGTATTTTCCAGTTTCAGTTTGAATTAGAAGTCTTGCAACTCAGAGAACTGTGCTTTTTTATATACATAATCCTTCTTGCATGTGTTTCACATGAATAATAGTAAAAAAAAAACAAACCGAAACAAACCAGGGTTTTAGAAGACAGCACTTTTTAATGAAAACCTTATATCATTTTTATGCCTACTAATTTGGAGAATTCTCTTAAATCCTCTTCTTTAAGTATTAACAAAATGCTGGCTGTAGCTAAACATCTGGCTGCTAAACTGGGATTTTTCAGAAGAATTTAAGTGTTTGGAGGGGAGCATGGAAGACTTATTTACAAGCCTTAAAGACTGGTTAGAATGGGTTCCTTCCCTCCCTTCCCGGTACAGGAACTCCACAGAGGGATGGAATATTTTGCATTACATATGCTTATCTTTTATGTACCGATGTAAACTTTGTGCTATTGGAACCAGTTGAGTTGTGTGATGTTGGGTCTTTTCCTTCTCTGTAATGCACATGTCTTTTCACACTGTTCTTGCTGCATGATCTGTTTAATTTTTACAAGCTTTCATTATGGACATCTGGTCATGGTAATACATGACACCTGTAAAACTGGTAAAGGATCAGACGCCAGGACTTACACACTCAGAGATTTGGATTTGTCTTCTCTATTTATATGCACATTTTCCTGAGGACAGAAACACCACAGAGAAATATCATTCATCATCAAACAGCAGTAAGAAGTGGCATGAGAAAGTTTTGCAACAGGATAAATATTGAAATTTATACGTTACTTTCTTTTGGAATGGTTTTTTTAAAAATTATTTCAATATGACTGCATAAAACAACATCATTTTAACAGGTTTTTGTTGGCTTGCAGTTTGTGTAACTTTTGTAAAATGCTCTTTCTCTAGTTACATACTGGTGTTATGGTCTTGTGATTACAGAACTGCGTTAGAAGTATGAAGTGTATGCCAAAAAAATCAATGAATTCTTGGCCTGTACAATTCATGAGGGAACATTCAGTTGTTATTTAAGATATCCTGCCCCCACCTCAAATCATGGAATTCCTGCATCATAAGGGGTTTAGAAAGAAGGCTCTATTTGTGGCTCATTTTAGCAGAAGCTGGAGAAGTGGTGTATGGTTTTATCATTTGTATGGTGTATGTTATCCCATGTGACTTAATGATGCTCCGTGGAACATGTGTAAGTTGAACAGTTCTTGGCAGAATGCTTCTTAAAAAAAAAAAAAAAGCCAAGGCAGCCTGATGTTAGATTTTTCCCTCAGAATAAATCTAACCATTGCAATCAAACTTACTGTCTCACAGTTGAAAAAAAAATATCTCTCTTATCCCTACCCCATTCTCTATTATCCTTCCAGTTCCCAATCTCCTGGTTGTGAAAGAGATGATCAAGCGGCTGCAGGAGCTGCGGCACACGGAGCAGGTGCAGCGAGCCTATGCGCTGAACTGTGGGGAGGGCGCCACGGTCAGTTACGAGATCCAGATCCGCGTGCTGCGGGAATTCGGGCTGTCCGATGCTGCTGCTGAGCTGCTGCAGGTATGGAGGATGGCTGTGTAAGACCATGATGGGACTTGGTTGTGTGCTCCGCTGCTTCTTAACTTGCTGTGTACATATGCAAGTGCACAAGTGTTTTGAAATGCCTGCGTGACTGTGCAGGTGCAAACACCAGTTGCATTTGATGTATGTGATTTTATAAACCTGTAAGTGCAATGTATAAATAGTTTTCTCAAGAGTCATTGCTATTCAGGAGGCTCTTACTGACACAGATTTTGGAGACAAAATAAAACTGCTAAAGGGAGATTTGATGAGAACAGTAGATCCATAACTTGAAACTAGATTATTATTTATTCTTAGGAGAAATGTGCTAATACTGTAGGTCTGCAAAGTACATGACAGGACTGGGAAACTGAAAATCCCACTTCTGCTTATACACTGGTGCTAAAGCAAATGCATTTGTTGGTCAGCTTACAGTGAATCTGATGCTTTTCGTCTTATTTTAAAAAAACACCAATCTATTTTGCATGGTAGCTGTAGTCACCTTGAGTGTTGGCAAGCTTGTAGGTAGCACAACCAGGCAGTTACAGTACTAGCATGTTTCAAGAGTGTTACTTTGGGAGATTTTTCTAGATGGTTTCCTACTTTGTCTTGTTACATACGGGGTTTTTTTCTTTTGCAGAATCCTCACAAATTCTTTCCTGATGAGCGGTTTGGGGATGAAAGCCCACTGCTGACAGTGAGACAGTCTGGACGATGTCGTGTCAACAGCACTCCGACTGCAGAAACCATGTTTACAGAACTGGACTCTTTCGTGGCCTTCCATCCACCATTGCCCCCTCCTCCACCTCCATACCACCCACCAGCAACTCCTATTCATAATCAGTTCAAAGTGGGCTGGAAACAAAGGGTGCCAAGTCAACATCCCTCGCGTTCCTTCTCCTACCCGTGTAACCACTCGCTGTTCCACTCACGGACCGCCCCCAAAGCTGCGCCGCCTGTCTACCTGCCCAGCGCGAAGGCGGCACCTCCCGACTGCACCAACACTGCGGCTCTGGGGCGGCAGACTGTGGCGGCAGCGGCTGCAGTGATGGCAGCTGAGAAACAAGTAGTAAGTATCGTGATTTCTCCTCTTTTCTCTGTTTTGGGCCACTCAAAGTACCTCACAGAAGGAGCTGGAGAGAATTCTTATGATGAAATGACTTGGCTTTGTTAATTAAAAGGGGCATCTTTGTTGGTTAGGAGAAGGTTTTTCTACTGAATTGTTTGCCAACATTCTCTATCCCAAAGGCATGCCCTAATCCCGGGGAGAATGAACGTTCCAGGCGTAGGAGCATTGTTGGAGGGATAAATGGCACTCAGGAATCTTCTGAAATCATAGAATCACAGAATATCCTGAGTTGGAAGGGACCCACAGGGTCTGTTCAGTGCCCAACCACCCTCTGGGAGAAGAACCTTATTCTGATATCCCACCTAATCCTCCCGTGACACAACTTCAGGCCATTCCCTCAGTCCTGTCACTGAGCACCACAGAGATTAGATCAGTGCCTGGCCCTCCTCTTCCCTTCATGAGGAAGTTGTGATTGCAGTGAGGTCTCTCCTCAGTCTCCTCCACGCTGAACTGACCCAGTGACCTCAGCTGCTCCTTGTGTGGCAAATGTATTTTGCTCTACACTAAAGCAAAGCATAAGCCAAATTCACTAGTGGACTGCACACCGTAATTCACATGTAGAAGTAGTGGGGATATTTTAGCTATTCACAAGTAAATAGTCTGAAGTGAACAGCTTGCCTTTATACACATGTGAAGAGCGTGAAAGCTGTACAGCTGAGAAATACTTGAAAAGGAATTGGCAAGCAGAAACTGGTAGTTGCTGCTACAAAGGGGTTTGTTACAGCATTTAAAAGCAGTCATTACAGTTGCTGAACTACAATATGATGCAATAAAAACAGTGACCTATACGATACCCAGAAGAGACATCACTTTGTGAAGTACAGGAAGTGCTAAATGAAGAATTTGGTAATTTATTTCTGCAGTGAAAAAACTGCCAGTGCAGAGTTGTGGCACATTAGATGCAGATTTGATCCTCAAGTTCTGACTGGAAAAATAGATCTTATTTTCTTCCCATTAGCAATTGTCTTAAATGGCACTACTTCTTCTATTTTAGAATGAAATATATAACTTCACGTTTGAAATGTGTGCCATTGTTTGTTCAAAGGTGGGGTCTGTAGCTTGTCACTCTCCTTTGATCAATACTGACTTCCCTAAGGAAACTATATAGTAACCTTTCTCATATCAGAAATATTTCTGCTAGAATATGTCTATAAATAATGCAAGGGGGAGCATAGGCTTAATACAGGTGATATTTTTGTTCTGCATTCTTTCTGCAATTTGTGAGTTACTATTAATCAATGATTACTAAAGTTGCTTTTATGAGAAATGATAAATGTAAGTAGAAACGGTCACTCTTCTGTCTGGAAGGCTGTAATAACAGCAATTGTGCACTGAGGCAAACATGGAGTAGGTGAGAAGAATGCCATGCAACAGCTTCCACATACTCTGTGGATCTAGCCAGCGCTAACTGATCCCCCAAGCCCTGAGGCTGTCCTGCACACACGTGTGTCTGCAGTTTAGTTACTTGAAAATGGGGAATGCAGGCAGAAGGGTTCTGTCTGTAGTGATGACTCGTGTGTGTCGTGGTTTCCCTGTCTGGAACTGTGTGCTGTGACAAACTATTTGTTAGGTTCTGCACTGAGTACCTTGTTTGGTTTGATAATTGTAGGTGGCTTAAAGCAGGCCTGCCTTTAAGAAGTTCAGCAGTAGTGTCCTTTACTGCATGTTCAAGGCAAGATGCATTTTAGATGAGCTAGAATTGTGACACAACAGCTTCATGAAGGAAAGAAGCAGGAAGGTGAAGGTTGGTGGATAGATGTGTTCTTTAAACAGTGCAGGAAACTTGTAGGCTGAAGTTGGCAAGACTAAAGTAGATTAAGAAAATGCCATTTTGAATTACAAAAACCATCCTAAATACAGTTTGTGTTTAGCCTTTGTCTTTGTTTCCATGGACCAATTTCTTTTCTTTTCCAGTGTACTCAGCCCTTGCTAAATGAACTGATGCCCGACATCGCCATGGGTGTGTCAGCAATGTCTTTGAAAGACAGAAGATTACCGGAGCTCACGGTGGACACGGAGCTAAGCCAGGCGGTTACAGAGGTAGGGCCTGGCCCACCCCAGCACATTTCATGTATTCAGACCAGACACATGCCTACTTCTCGGAAAAAACATGCAATAGAGCAAAAAATAGAAGCTCGAGAAAATCCGCAGGAATATCCTGACTTCTATGACTTCTCTAATGCTGCATGCAGACCCTCTACTCCAGCACCCAACAGGCACAGTCCTTCACCTTCACAAGGCATTTATTTTGGCCCAGATTTGTACAGCCACAATAAGGCATCACCAAGTGGCTTAAAGTCAGCCTATCTACCCTCCCAGATATCTCCTAAAAAGCAAGAGGATTCTAGGAGGGAATACCTGCTCTCGCAAGATGGGCATCAACACAGGCAAAAGAATGAGCCAATACACCTCGATGTCTTAGAACAACCTCCCCAGCGACTGGACTTGGCACTGGCTACCCAGGAAAGTGCTGGGAATGGCCCTGTTCACGTCAGGGGAAGAACAAAAATGGAAACGGATTTAACCTATGGGCTAACCTCCAACAGACCTTCACTCTCAGCGTACAACTCTGACATGCCAGAAGAGAGACCCAGTAGGAGACTGACAGATGATGAGCCATTGGAACGTGGAGCACAGAGGAATGCAGATTTGGAAAGAGAAGATGGAGTAAGCAGAGGAAGGAGGTCTCCAAACAAACCAGACTTCCTGTACAAAAAATCTGCCCTATGAAAGCAACCTCCACTATTTCTCTGTGCCTAAGAGTTGTAAACATCCCATTCCTTGCAACTTTTGGCCTGACTTCTGTCAGAGAAATTCTTCCATGCCAGCAGAATAATTCAGCTTTGCTCACTTCTTTTGTACATACATTGCTTTATTAGAGATGGCATGTTATCAGTTTGTTTTTATGCTGCTTCTCGTTTCATTTTGTTGCAATTTTTTTTGGAGTAGATTTAATTAAGCCTTTTAAAAAAACAAAAACTGGTACCTTTTTTCTACAACCTGGTAGCCTTTTGCACCTGTACATCTATTTTAGTGTATTAGTTTTGTACTAATATGTTAAACTTTAATGTCACATTTAAAGGACTGTATTTTCATACTTTTGCATTTACCCTTTCACATGCCGATTCCCAATGTGCATTGGGTTGCACATTATGAAATGTATTTTCTTATGAGATAACAACGTGTTTATTTTTTAATTATAGGAATTCCAAAGAACAGCACATCAAAAAACCTACGTTTTTAGTTAGATTTTTTTTTTGTTTGTTTAGATCTGAAATATTCCTGATTTTTATGACTGTGGCAAGAATCCAGTCTAATATTTTGTTTGAAAAGTTCTGGCAGCTGGTCTTATCTTTATATACATAGTAAACCCACTTCAAGAATTATATTTGGGGTTTTAAGAATCCAGAGGGGTATTTAGAAATCCAAATTCCAGTGAAATTCACGGGAATATGACAGTTTGAGTCTGTTTACTTCTGTTTCAGCTGTGACCATGGAGGACTCCATGATCACCTGGAAGCACTTACTAGATAGACTAGGATTGTTGATTTGCCGATTCAGAAATAAATCTAGAAATACTGGAGAAATCACAGTAATTACTTGTTCTTTCAGCTGCTCATCTGTGGGTAAGCGAAGACCAGATTAGCGGATTCCTGCTAACTCGTGGAGAGTCAGGAAGACCGAGGCATTGAACCTCTGCTGTCGCCTGAACACATGGAGGGCTCGCCCTCCCCAGCGGTGCCAAGGTGGCAGCCCATGGCCTTGCTCTGTCCTGCCTGGGGTTACAAAGGGCTTCACTCTCAGTGATGTCATTCAGCATTCCTTACCTGGCCCCATGTGGCGCTGGCCCCAGGGGTGCCGCTGTTCCGTGAGCAGAGTCACTGCTTGAGCATCACCACACACGTGAAGCTTTGGCGCTTGCGAATTCCGCCTCCATTGCCCAGCTTCACTTTTTTAAAGCACAGAAATGAGAGTCCCCTGTTAACAGGATGTGAGGAGGGAAGGATGGTGATGTGGGCAGGGCTCAGCAGAGCACCAGGGGAACAGTTATAGTTATGAAGTGCATCCTTAATACTCACTGTGCACTTTTAACAACTAATTCATTGCATTCAGGATAGGGATCTGGGGCCACTGCAGAGGAGTGATTGCTAGTAAAGTCCTGTTTGGGGGGATTTAAATGCAGTTTCTATAATGAGTTTCCCTGTAGCAGAAATCTATAGTCCCAGGTGTGACATAAGGACTGCTTAAAGGTTAGGTTGTTTCCTGCAGCTCAAAGTGCTTAATACTGTTTTAACAGAAATCTTGCTGCAACTTTACTTTTGGTTTTAGTTGATGGCAGATTCTTACCTAATGTGTTTCATTAAAGTAGCAGGGCTTGGTAACAAAATGATGTTACTAAAATATATTGAATACTGCATTTTCTAACTACCAAATAGCTTCTAGATAAATGAAAATATGGGTCTTCAAACCAATAAACCCTGTGTCTCCTGCAGACACATTTATAGACCTGCTTCCATGGTAGCTCTGCAGGTGCTGCTTTTGAGATGCAGCAATGGAAAGCATGGTGCAGGATTGGAGCAGACATTTGGCTAAACTGTGCAGGTGATGTGTCTTGTGGGTGAGGAGAGGTTTGGGGTTTTTTCCCTTCTGTCAGTTTTTTCAATCTTGTTCTTTGGCCACAGTCAAGGCACTTAGTGGTCCTGGCTTCATCACCCGTCTCTGAGATTTCCATGGAAGTGTGGTGTAGAACACTGTTAAATGCAAGAAGGTGTCAGTAGGGGGATGGTGCTGCTGGAGGTCAGGGGGCTGAGGCTCACTGAGTTTCTCCTGAAGATGTGAGCACAGTGCTGTCTGACTGCATAGCTCTAACTGCACACGAGGGTCTCATCCTCACCAGCAAGAGACCAGCTCACAGGAACCAGTAACTCCCATCACACACAAGAACCTTGAAACTCCTTGGACTTGCATCATGTGTGTGTTGGCAGCTTAATTACTAAAAAGTTTACAGCTGTCCTCAGAAGACTGATTAGTCTTAATATTTTTACCTAAAACTGATAGGTGTACTTCGGGAAAACTATTTTAATTACCATAGTTTGATGTGGCACTGTGTACCTGGACAGAGGTGGGACTGAGATCTACAGATAGAACTTTAAATCTTGAAATTTAGTGGAGGTGTGGCTGATGAAGATGAGAAGTTTTGAGGTTATGGTTGGAGGGAAATCATGAAATGCTTTGGCTTTGGAATAAGCTGGTGAGAAATGCCTCGGGGGAGGACATGTCTGTGTTTTAGAATACAAAACTGCTTCTGAAGTCTCAGGAACTGAGCAGTATTTAAAAAAAGAATGAACAAAGTGTTTAAAAGTAGATGCAGGATGAAAGACAAGTCCTTCTGAGGCCACAAAGACAATCAGGCCATGTAGACAATCTGTTTTCACTTGTATATTTTGAATTGGGAGAAAGGTGGCAGCTATTGGCAGCTGGTTTGAAGTGGAAAAGAAGGATTTCTTGAATTACTGGAACTGTACTTTTGTACTCCAGAGCAGGATTTCCTACTTAGGATGTGCAGAGGGAGGGGCGAGACCATTTTTCATGGCAGCATTATTCAGAAGCCAGTGTTCACCCTACATCTCACTCGCACAACACATGTAACCTGTGCTACCTGCTACTCCTTGTTCTCTGTCTCCTGAAACTTTGGTGCAAAGCTCCTTGTTTACATGAAGCACTTTCTGATTAGGCTGGAAATTGACACCTTTTCCTCCTATAAATTTGATGGAGATGACAGATTATTGACTATGTTGCTTGAGGACAGAGGTATAAACAGTAAGTGTTCTTGAATGAGGAAGATTTGTGCTCCTTGTTCTATTAAAGAGAGAGCTCAGACTTGCATTTAGTGAGCAACATGCAAAAACGTCTTATTCCCCTTTCCCCAAACCCATCTCCTCTTTTCCTTAATATATAGATGAATAACTTAATTCCTGAAACACATTCTTCCTTGGAAATGCTTTGTTGTTCCACGGAATTATTGTAGTTGTGTAACTGCTGTGTTGATTGGCAGTTTCTTGTTGTATTTTTCCTGTTCTTAAGGATTCTCACTTATGAAGATTAAGGCTGTGGCCACCTGTACTTGTAAGCCTTGGGTTTTGGTCCCAGAATGTCCCAAATGTACATCTTAGGCGTTCCTTTGTTTTGGGGTTGGGGGGGACGAGGGGGTTGGGTATTTTGTTTGGGTTTTTGGTTTTGTTATTTTGGTTGCTTTTCTGGGGGTTTTTTTGAAAGAACACTAATGCTGTTTGGGGCACTGTTCTTCTAATAATTCTATGCTTCTATGGTAGAGGTGGTGCTGAGCCCTGCTGGATGCAGGGAACAGCTTAGAGGGAAACTTGTAAAACCGTATTTGGGGTTTCTGTAATTACCTGTACTGCCAGAAGGCAGCCCTGCCCTCGGCAGTGTTATGGATTTGTTTCTTGTCCTTGTGTTGTTACTGGTATAAAGTCAAGTGCCTTCAATGCTAAAGGCTCAGAAAACTTTCTTAAACTGACTTCATGTCCTATGCAAGTGTTTTTTCTACAACCTGCATAACCAGTACTTTGTAAAACTTGTTTACGCTTCAATTGTACATAGTGTTTTTTAAAAAAAAATAGAATTTTTATTTAGGTACCTCCAAACTTGAATTCTAGTCTTGTGTGATGCATTGTAAAACAATACATTTCTCTTTTGAGTACCATTACAGTTGTAAAAAGGTTTTCACTGGTTCTATTTTTCTACTGTTGCTGAGAAGCATGTAACACTGACTTTATCCTACGTATAGTTGGCATTTCAAATAAATGGCTTGTATAGAATGTGGTTGTGTGGCCGTTTCTCCTGAGCTGCTGCTGCCTGGCTCCCCCACTGCCCTGCCCTGCCCTGCTCCCTCCAGACTGCAGGGACCAGGGCCGGGGAAAGGAGCCCGGCAGTGCAAACAGAAAGGTGCCTTCCATGTGTAAAGGCTCCTCAAACTGACAGGGCTTGTTCCTGCTCAGGGAAAAAAGGTGCACAGTAATGCTGTGAACACCAAAGGCATGATACAAACCAGTGTAAAAGGGATTTGGAATGAGTCACTCTGATCAGGCAGTTATTAAAAACAAAAAGCTTTCAGTGAAGTAGTTCTGTGAGTTCTGGCTAGAGCCTAATGGACTGAGGCCATGCCCTGTGGAAGGCAGTAGGGGCGCTCAGAGCCGGGGCTGTGGGGAGCAGCCCTGGGCCCAGGAAGTGTGTGTTCATTTTCTCATCAGAGCAGCTGGACAGAAATGCTCAGTACCCAGCATTCCCAGGCTACAGTCTTCCTGCTGACTATTCATTACATCTCTTTCTCACAAGTCCCTCACTGCTTCAGAGCAGTGACTAAGGTTCAGAAGTGTCATCCAGCCACTTGCCTGGTCTGACTTTGATGTACGAGAGCAAAATACTGTGAGTTAACATCCTGACACAGAGTGCAGGTAGGCGAGAGGGAGAACTTTCTGGCCTTACATGTTAATTACTGACACCTTCACTCCCACACCCAGGAAGATGAGTTCTAGGGGCTTCCTAAATTAGCCGATTTTAACATTTTTTGTTACAGGCATTCTGTCACTTTGCAACAATGCTCCTAAGCCTGCTACCCTTAGAGGACAGGATCCCTCATGTCTCTGCTAAGGGGAGGCTTTAGGCATTGGAAAGGGGGCTGCTGGGGCTGGGTCCCTTCAGGTAAACCCTGCTTCAGTACAGGCTGATGCCAAGGATGGACAGTGCTTGTGGTCAGTGCTGGCCCTGTGCTGTGCAACTGGAGCCACAGGAATTCCACATTTGAACTCCTCATTCCTTCCACCACTGCTGTATTTTCTCAAGCACAGCAAGGCTGGTGCTGCACCATAAAGCACTTCTGTGTGCATTGGAACCTTTCACTGCTTTTTTTATTTCCTGTGGAAGACACAATTGCCTTTGGGTACCTTCTCTCTCACCCCTTCAGTGAATTACAGAAACTGCAATACACAGGAAACATGACCCCATCCTGCTCTAAATTGTACTTGCCAGCAGGATGCAATCCCTTGTTTCATACCTGGGTCAGGCAGAAACAAAGGTCTAGGAATCCAGGGCTTGACTGGGCCCCACTATATACCTTGGTGGCTTGGCTAACAGGTCATCTCTGGGCTCCCTGTGTCTGCCTGGACACAAAACACTACAGCAGCACTGAGAAAAAACAACAGTACACAGTGAATGTTATTTTAAATTTTTTATATTGTAGTTAGATGTGCAGTTACAATTCCTGTAACAGTTGCTACCAAAAAAAGAGCATGTACAATATCCAGAGTCAAATTTAAAAGCAACTAGGAAAGGGACCTGAGGTTGATGGCAAGTTGAACATGAGTCAGTAGTGCCCTGGCAGCCAGGAGGGCCAAGCATGTTCTGGGGGGCATCAGGCCCAGCATTGCCAGCCGGGCAAGGGAGGGGATTGACCCTCTCTGCTCTGAACTGAGGCGGCCTCACCTCGAGTGCTGGGGACAGTTTTGGGTGCCACAATATAAAAAAGCCAAAAAGCTGTTAGAGAGTGTCCAAAGGAGGCCACAAAGATGGGGAAGGGCCTTGAGGGGAAGCTGTGTGAGGAGCAGCAGAGGTCACTTGGTCTGTTCAGCCTGGGAAGAGGAGGCTGAGGGGAGACCTCATTGCAGTTACAGCTTCCTGGGACGGGAAGAGGAGGGGCAGCCACTGATCTCTACTCTCAAGACCAGTGACAGGACCCGAGGAAAGGCATGAAACTGAGTCAGGGGAGGTTTAGGTTGGATATCAGAGGAAGGTTTTTCACCCAGAGGGTGGTCGGGCACTGGAACAGACTCCCCAGGTAGGTGGTCACAGCCCCAACCTGCCTGAGTTGAAGCAGTGTTTGGACAATGCTTTCAGGCACACGGTGCGACTCTTGGGGTGTCCTGTGCAGGGCAAGGAGTTGGATTCAATGATTGTGATGGGTCCCTTCCAACTCAGAATATTCTATATTCCATGAAAGTGCTGAGCTGAGCATCTATGCTAAACTACTGTTTGTAAATAAAGTGGTCAGAGATAGTTAATAGTGAGAATGATAAAGGTCTACCTTTGCTTTTCAAAAACCATTAACATGGAAGCAGAACAGTACCCCATGATATAGAAATCCTCAAAAACTAGAACTTTAATGTATGGTTTGGGGTCTAACTACATTAGGCTCCAAACTTAAAAAATCTTAATTGCACCTAAGTGTAGTCTTAAAAGTCAGTGAAACATCTCCTGTCCCATAATTATCACAGTGATTATAAAAAGAACATTCCATACTGTAGCAAAATACCAGGATGCTGCAGTGTTTTCAGCAACATTATAAAGTAGACGAATTTGCTGTTGGCTAGTTTTTAAAATCAAAGCATATAACAAACCCCCCCATGCTTAGTTTGTAATTTAGTACCTCCTCCTCGCTATTGTTTATGTTCTGATGAGTGAATTAAGATCATGAGACAATTTTTTTTCATGTAAACCATCCCTGTCCAATACTAGAAATAAGTTTTTTGATGTATAAAACCAGACAGAACACTCTTGCATCAAGCTAAGCTCTGCTTTCCCATTTGTGAGCAGCCCAGGGAGCTTTCCCCAGTGGTGAGCGGGCGGCAGCAGCACTGGGCTCTCCCACAGCCCAGCCCGCTCCAGCCCCTGAGGAGCCACGAGCCTCGGGCAGGAACAGGCACCTCCTGGGTCCCGAGAGCCCTCACCAGAATCGCTCCGCCCAAAGGGAGCAGACAGAGCCATTCCAGCAGGAAAGCCGGAGCGGGAGTGTGTTCCCGGCCACTGAGGGCAGGGCAGGCAGGGTGGAGCCCTGGCGGGTTTGGCACAGCGTCGGCTCCAGGCCCCGGCAGTAACCAGGTGAGAGGCTAAAGGGGAGCAGCAGGACACGCTGCTCTGGAACAGGCCTTCTCCCTGGAGACACGGCCGGCTCTCACGGGAATACAAAGTCGAGCGGTACTGAAATCCCTCTAACTGCAATGTAAGCATTTGTTAGGAACATGTTTTAGGTGCTACAAATAAAGGAAGTATAAGACAAAATGATGATGTTTCTTGGATAGCTGGATTTTGATGAGAAGCCGAAAACTGAAGATGCCTTTTCTGTTTGCCAGTGAACACTGTTTTCCCAGTTGTCCTTTCAGACCCAAATCCTCTCAGTCTAACTACAGTAGTACTGCATCCTGTTAGTCCGTCGCCTTTTCCGAGACTGAAATTCTTCAAAGAAGTGCTGAATGTCTTCTCTTTTAACCACCTACGAGAAGCAAGTATGAAAGCCAACTCGTGGCGCAAGAGCTTAATTAGAGAATCCTGTTTTATCCCCACACATAATACACAAGGCACAGAGAAGCAAATACCCTGAAATTCCTCCGGTACAGCTTTCCTGTTGCACCCAAAGGAGAGGATTAATGCCCAAATTCTATTACAGATAATACAAACAGGGAAACGAGTTCCCCAAAGGCAGAACAAACACATGGAGCAAAGCTCCCAATGGAATTTTAATGACTTTGACCTCTTGCTTTTACCATCAGAAAACTTAACACAAAGCAAGATTTTCACCAGCTCACTTCAGGGTCATTCCAATGTAACTAAGAATGGCCATACAGCAAGTCAGCCAACAAAATGCAAGTGTTACTTAATAACAGCATGCAAATTCCTGCAGGAAAACAACTGACAAGACTGAATCATAATCAGTCCTTATTCTTCTATGGGTTTAGATTCAATCTAAGAAAAAAACCAGAAACGTTAAGAGCTTTTCTTCCTGAGTATTATACCCAGAGCAACAGAAGTTTCATTAAATGTAAGAACTGCTCTCAGTACCTTGCAGACAGATTTCTGTAGAATCCCCGTTATCTCTCAACAATGTCATTAAGGAATTGTTAAACTTGAATGAAATCAGGGATTTCTAATTTCTACTGCAGTACCAGCAACTCCAAAAGACAGGAAAAAACATTACAACAGAGCATCATGGTATTCACCACCCAGCTCTCAACTGTTCTTAAACACATTTTCTGGCAAACAAATTCTGGAAGTTGCACCTTACCGTGCCCTCATCTGCAAATCTCCTGAGATAGTCAGTCAGTTCTGTTTTTAAATCGTTGTATTCTGGATGGTGAAGCAAAGGCAAAGAAAACAGAAAAAAACCCCAGTAAGATACCCAGTTTTAGTTTTAACTGGCTCAAGAACACAACTTGTTCTACTTCCTCTTGTCATTTGTTAGATTTACTTCAGACAAATGTAGGTTTTAATTAGATTAATGACAACAACAACAACAATAATAATGCTGTAAACATGAGAAGCCTAATAATTTATGAGACTAACCTATGTAGTGTGAGTGGCTGTTTGGGTTGATTTCAAAGAAAGGTACAGAGATCAGTGAGTGAATCAGTACAATTAACTACAATACTGCCCCTTCTCCCAGCTTCCCACTGCAAGAGCACGTGTGGGTCATGGTGGAAAGCAGCAGGCTGTAGCTCGGGACTGGCACGCTGTCCTGGCCAGAGTGCAGAGCCCTGACGAGGAGAGAGAAACACAGCTCCAGGTCTAAAACACCTCAGCACTGCCCTGTCACTATGCTCTGCAGCAGAGCTACAGGGGATGCCTGCCTGGCACTCCCCAGACAACAGGAGATTGCCAAACAACAGAACAGGGTAAGATAAATCAGCCAGACAGCAGAAGTTCAAATTATTGTTTAAATATTCACATTACAATAAATTCCTATCAATACAGTATCTAAGATGTTAAACAGGGTGAAAGTTCCCACACCATCTAGTGTCTCACTGTAAATTAAAGTTGTGATGATGGGCCAAAGAGGACCAATCCTGACTGAGGTGTGCAACCTGTCATACAGCTGTCTGCATGTTAGTTCAAAAATAGTTTGACACTACAGTGCAAGGCCTGATATCAATCTCCTGTGGCAAACTGTTCAGTTAAAGTGTGTTAAGGCAGATTCTAAAAAGGAAGTTGCATTTACCACAGATGAGTTCCACTTGCTGGACTCTGTTCATGCTGTTAAGTGTGTCCATTAAAGGATCTCTCCTCTCTGTCTCTTGGTCACTGGTACCCTTATTTTCATAAGCCAAGACAGTGTCACATTCGTCTGTCAGGAACTGAACTTCCAGCTCTGAATACATTTTCTGCAGAATAAAGTAAAATTTACTTTTATGTGACAAAACTTCTCAAATGGAAGTGCTCCCCCAATCCTTTTTGCGTTCAGTATCACAAATAACAATAAAAATAGTACGGTAAATTTGTATCCAGTATTTCAGAATCTCCTCATAACAACTTCCAAAGCAATACCGGATTTAAGCATTAAAGAAAATACAAACATTTAGAAGCCCTTTCATGCTATAATAATTCTATAGGATTCAGTGGGAATCTTTATGTGAAGGGAGGTTTCAGTGTTTACATGCAGCATTAAGAATATTCACACAGATTTTACATAAAGCTTCTCCTCAGTGATTGCCTGGGAGCTCCTCCCTCCCTCTCCCACATCTGTGACAGTAACAAAGAGAGCACACATACCAAACAGTCTTCACAGGTGCATAATTTGCTCCTCCAGTTTGATGGCCAAAAGGTGGCAGCATCTTTTTTTACAAATGGCTTGCTTTGGAGCTCTCTCAGCTTGCAGATTGGCTTCTCACTCTTAGTAACTGCCTGAATTAAAATGGGAAACCAAATTACCATCCACATGAGAATTCTGATGTGGTTTCAGCAGTTTCCACTGGAAATATCTGTAGAAATTTACTGCAATAACCATAAGTATTTAAGAACTCAGAGCTGGACCATCATGCAAGTGCAGCTACAACACGTATGAGAACACAGAGAAGTCACCTCAGTGTGGTGGCCAGGGGGCTGACAAGAAGGGACAGATGTTGTCCATCTGCAAACAGACATTGCCCCTCTTGACAGCCCTGCTCCACAGCCCACGCTGTGCTCCACAGAGACTGCAGGGTCAGTGACTGGAGAGGAACATGGGAACAGACTGAACTCAGCACCCCTTCCCTGAGCCCGTATCGAGCAAGGCAGGATTTACTTCAGCTATCAGCAGTGTGAAGATGTGCAGCTCCGAAAAGAAGGTACATTTTACCTCAGGACAGGCAGACCCAGAGCTAGTGGATGGTTCATTAAATTGTTCCAATTGCTTTTCCTCCTTTGTGTCTTCGTGTTCCACTCCACTTTCTTTTTTTATTTCTTTCTTCTGCTCTTCACTTTCCTCTACCTTCAGGACAACCCCTTCATCCTCAAGGGAGTTCGTTTTGGTCAAAGGAGGAACTGGAAGACACATACCCACATAAGTGAAAATACTGTGCCAGAAAAGGTACAGGTCACTACAGATGTCCTCTCTGTTTCTCCTATTCTAAAACCCTCTGCTTCCCAAAATCTAAGCCCGGAAGAGGGTATCACAATTTGAGAGAGTTCTTTACTAAGATGCTTGTCTTTCCTGACACCCCTTGCTAGCTACCACAGTTTCAGTAACTGTCATGTGCTTTTTTGCTGACTATGTCAGAGTTTTTCATTTTCTCCAAACACCCCCCAAAAACACCATCACAGATTAACTACACTAATCTCTTGTTTATTTAAAACAAGTTTTTGTTTTGATGCCAATTCAAGTATGTGCCCTGTGACAAAGCTGGTTAGAAGGAGGAAAACCAAAACCAGACAAATGCCCCGTTCTATACTATTTACATCAGAAAGAAGAGAACTCCAGGTAGCCATCCTTGAAAATACCATTGAAATCTAGGCACACAAGAGATCGATCAGCAGTTGATACAAGCAGTATTTAGGAGACTATGAGAAACCAGCTCTTTCCACAGAAATCAAGACATCTATTCTTTTAAGTCTAAACAGCTAAAAGAGGCCTGGTGTGACCTGTACAGGGAATGTGTGTCCTGAGCACAGCCCCAGCCCTACTCAGATTAACGTTAAACATATTCATTTCAGGTCACTCTATCATTCACTCTTTGCTGCTCAGAGCCTCTGTAAGAATTGTTTGTCTCACTGCTTCCCTTATGATGGCTCTGCAGTTCTTTGATCCAGTTTAGAAATTAAGTTCCTTGTCAAGTACTAAATTTTCATCCATTTTGTGCTAGACATCTTTGATAAAATAAATAAAAGCAAGCACCACAGAATTAAGATTTAAGAATGAAAACTGCTTTTTCTTTTTTTACACAAGTTACTGCCACCCCACATGTTCCACTGCTGAAGGTGATTGTCCAATATAATTAATGAACATAATTTCTCCAAACACTTAAAACCAGTATTATGTCATTAACCAACCATGTATGAGAAATACATGCTAACAAAATAGTGGCTCAGATCTCTCAACTTTCTTTACCTGCCAATTGCGATGCATAAGCCCACAGGAAATGGCAATGATCCATGCAGGCCTGGCACACCATTTCATGGAAGTCTCCACTTTCAGGGGGAACTGCACCGAGATGCTGCCAGAAAGAAGCAAGCAGAGTAGTGAAGCATCCACTGCAAATTAACAGGCTCCACATTTAGAGGAAGGAAAACATCAGCTGCCATCACATTTTTGGCACAAGCACTCACTCTTGCAATGATTATCAGAAGCACTGAAGACTGGAAAGAGCTGATAAGAAATCCAGGGAAAAGCTCAAGTAATTCTGTTTGTCTACGGCCTTGTATGTCTTCCATATACCCAGAAATCTCATTTCTAAACAATATTCTGCTAAACTGCCCTAAACATAGGACAGATGAATATACCTCTTGTATGCTGCACATTTCAACTCCTAAATAACTTTTTATAATTGTTTCCATACATGTAAGAGATTGTAAAGTCTTCATATTGATCACATACTGAAGTTGAGAAGAATTAAGTCCCAAAGCTGTCCATAAACTGATGAGAACTATTTGGGCAATTAAAAGCACTTAGTGGCTTTCTTCTGAAAACATATTCCTGCACAGTTCACAGTATGCAGCACAACATTCTTCATTCATACACTTACACAAAAGAAGTTTACCTACAAGAACCCATAACTGAAGCCAAGCATCTTTTTACTCTCTGATCCTGCAACTTCAAACACAGAATTTCACTTGTGCCCTTCAAGGCACAAGAGGCTGAATCCTTACCCTACCCATTAAGTAGGGCACTCACTACAGTGCTTGGCTACTTTCAATAGACTTCCTCAAAGTTTGAAATCAAGAATAAACAGCACAGTCTGTTCCTTGCTACTTAAAGCAATTAAGAGTTTAAAAGGCATTCTTCTGAAGGAAGAACTATTCAGGTAGTTGAGAATATGCCTCAGTAAGAATCTTTTCCTCACCGACTATACTGATTTGAGTTTTCCAATTAAAGAGACAGTTATAGAATTATTACTTTATTCTGCAGTGGTAATCTTCAAAAAGCTCGGACTCTTCCCAGTATTTTTGAACTAGAGTGGACAGCAGTGCAAAATTAGATTTTCAATGCTCCTTTTCGTAAGTTGAAAACAAATACCTTAGAACTCATGTAATAATCTCTTTTGACAACTACAAGTAAGAATTACTATACAAACCTAACCAACACCAACTCGTTCCTGTGCAAGTGGCAGTTCTGCTACTTATAGTTTCCTTACCCTTCCATGGAACCAGTCTTCACAAACTATGCATTGGATCATCTCATCTGGAATCTAGATCAACAGTCATATTATTAGCATTAATAGCAACCTCCAGAATCTTTCACAAGTCTTAAACTGCAGTATCATGCAAATCCTGATCAGTGAATTGCCTTTCTCTCTTCACCCCTCACAGGGAGCTGCCACTAATAAGTGGTTAGTGCTTTGTTAGTCAGTTTGCTTCCCTCAGGTTCAACAGCACATGTCATTTGTCATATGACTGAGGCTGTGGAAATCCCATTTATTACTACAAAACCAGTTTTCCCAGCAGCAAGACTTTCTCACAGGAAGTTGATAAAAGTTAATACACCACTGGTATCCTTCTTCCTACAAACAGAAATGCATGAAGAGACAGCTCAGCAGAAGAAGCATACTGATATTCAAGCTGTCATCAGGTCTGTGAAAAATGTCAGAACCAAACTTAACTGGTCACCATACAGTACAGTATGAAGCGCTTCGTCATGGAACAACTATTAATGATTTCTTCAGAAATGTTTAGCTGTCTCTGAACTTCAAAGAGGGGAGCTTATAAAATGCTGTTTTTGTATTTGAAAGAACATCTGACTTCTGTGACTGCACACAACAGCATGTATATGCAAACAAGTGCTGTGTTTTAGTATTCCTGAGAGAGAAAAAAAGTGTTCTGGCTACCATGAAGGACTGTAGCTAGTGCTACAGGACAGGACAGACTCTCCCCATCCCAGAAGCCTTGCCAGAGCAGTGCTGCAGGCATGGAGAAGCAGATTCTGGTCTCTCCTAACACATACAATGTGTTTATTCTGTACTAGCCACATTTCTCAAGATGATGATAACCCCATCCCCTAAGGAAACTGCAACTTCAGAGAACTGCAGCACCATTTTGTCCAAATGATGGTTTGTCCTCCTCATCTGTCTTTACGGCATAAACATATTTTACTGTTAAAAAAAATTATAAAGTAATTACTTCATACAACACATGACAACCAACATGGAACGTAAGATTTCTTGAAATGGGATCTTCCTTGCAAAGCAGCTCAGTGACCACCCTTTCAACAGTATCTAGCATAAACACCATCTATATATGATTACTACTGGGTTTTGTATTTCTTACCTCATCTTCAGGATCTGGATAAGGTCTTTTACACGTACAGTACAATCCGTAGAAATTGTCATTATATTTATTTCCTGAATTCACCTTGCTCTTTTCCTAGGAGGAAAGGAAAAAATGTCTCAATACATTACACAGTAAAAAAACAAAAGACAGTAAAAATGCAGTTTCTGTTCCCCTTTACTTCTGAAAGGCAATCATTATCTTCATCAGCCTGAATATACAAAAAGAAAGATGTTCTCCAGACACCTCTGCTTTACAGTAAACAGCAGATAGGGCATGTGAGGAATGTTAGAGTTCAAACGCAAAGAGGAAAAACAGTCTGCTCACCTTTGTAAGAAATGGCAACTGTGGTTGTCAGACACATTAATGGACAGATGCTGAAGCTCACTTAGCCTGTACAACTGATTTTTTACTGAACTGAAGCAGAAGGAACAACCAATATGATCCATTTCATTGACTCAAATGAGAAACAGCAACATCTTAAAATTGTCACAGGTGTTTCTGTAGGGATCACTGCACTGTGACTTGGCTGACTAGCTCTGGATCCATCTCGAATCTCGCAGAACAAAACAGGCATACACAAAACCACTGTCTGTTTCTATGTTTGGACTGTTATTATCCTGGGACCACCACTGCAAGCAAGCCATGCAGCATCCTGTTGCTCCTTCCCAGAAGACTACTGGCTACTTGACAAGTTCAAAATGCCCACCAAGTACGGAAGTACAGGTAGCTTAATACAGTAAAAACCATCCCATCAGCAGGTTCCGGGGACAACTTATAAAAAAAAAAAGTAGGGCACTAATGCCACCACAAAGAAGGAAAGGGAACTGTCCCTCTGACAGGAGCACAGCTTTAATTTTTTTTAATGCAACTGCAAAATTGCACCCCAAAAGATTATTCTGAAACAGCTTAAAACTAATGAGATGTATTAGTGCTGAAACACCAGAACATGCTTCTGGAAGTGTGCTGGCCATGGCTGCAGAACTGCTGCACTCATGGATGACAAAGACCAAATGTTCCTTCTCGTCCCAGCATTTCCCTTTGGTCCCTCAACATTTTAATCTCCTGTGGTAATACTCCCACCGTTTTAAACTTGCTGGGAAGATTGGAGGTGTCACATGTGTCAGCACTGGCTGAGGCAAGGCACCCACCTCCCAAGACTGTTATTTTGACTCTGAATATCTGAAATCCGTCTGAACTTACCGGGAGTAACTTGCACTGCAGATTTTTGAACTTGCTATTCCCACAGTCACAGCGGAAATTCCTAGAAAGAAAGACGCAGCGTTTCAGGGTTTATATTAACTGAGAACACGCTGGGTTTTGTATTCGTAACAATCCCCAGCAGTTTATCGGGAGCCACGGGAGCTGTGAGGGTCCTACACGGCCGTTCCCGACCCCCGGCCGTACCTCTTGGTGTAGAGCTCGAAGAGGCGGTGGGTGCCATGGCACTCGTAGCTGCAGGCCAGGCAGATCCCCGCAGGCTCGGCGCCGGGCGGCGTGCAGGTGCTGCAGGCGTACAGCGCCTGTCGCTTCACGGCGCCCTGCGGGAGACACCGACCGGCCGCGGCGTGAGGGGCGCCGGGGGGAAGGGAAGGGGAGCGGAGCTGCGCT
>VYZT01033060.1:185185-206529 GCA_013400735.1 Pomatostomus ruficeps | reverse complement strand
CGCCGAGGGGACTCCGCCGGGCCCAGGGCGCCGCCCGCGCCCCGCACCGTTCACCCGCGCCCGCCCCAACTCTGACAGGTGGTGGCGGCGATGACGACGACTACGATGACGAGGAGGAGGATGAAGGCGAGGACGAGAACAACGTGGACACGGCGGCGAGCGGCGATGACCCGCCCCTGAAGCGGACGAAGATGCAGCAGCCGTGAGGACGGCGCTGGAGGCCGGGTCTGCGCCCGGACAGTCCCGCCCGGCTGTACCGACTGTAAGTGTCCCGGGCCCGCTGCACGGGCCGGCTCCTGCGGCGCTGCTGCTCCTGTTTAAATGCGGAATGTCCATCCCGACACTGGTTTAATACGGAAGCCGTACCGAAAGGATGCGCCTGAGTGTGAGCAGGGTGCCCGTGTTATGCTGACAACAGTTTTTCGGTAAACTAGATGACAAGTATAAAACTCTTGTCACAAACTTTCTGATTGGTATATTTTTTAATAAGTTATTTCAAGTCACAGTATTTTTTCATGTGACACCACTTTTAAAGTAAAGCAATAAAATCTGAAAAGAGTTATTTTGTCAAATATGATCTTTAAAAGTACAAGACAACTTGTATTTGTATGGAAAAAAGGCAATATAAGACCACTATAAGTATCAAAATTAAGAAGCATGTGTACGGCTGTGTCCATTCTTGTACAATCCTACAATGGAAGGTTATTTTTGCCTATCATCTACAAGTTTTAATTCCCCATCAATCAAGTATGTCTCTGTGAACAGGTATAAAACACTCTTCATAGTCCACAGAGCCTAAGAGCCTTCTCTAGCAGAATTTAACTGCATGAATGAATAGTGTGAAAAGCATTTTGGGGGGTTACTTTCATTTTCTTGTGTTTTGCTGTTATAGTTTATATTTTATGGAAACTGAGCAAATCTTGAGACTTACATATGGGGGACAAAGTGTGGAAATAAATTAATTTTTATAAGGACAAAATTGTCTGCATCCATTTGAAATGTGGGGAGGTGTCAGAAATGAGTCTGGTAAATGTATCTTTGATATTTATTTACTCAGATACTGTAAGATACTCTGTTGGCAGATGGGATAGAGGCATAATTGAAAAGACCAACTCAGACTAAGGAGGTTTAGTTGCTGAGGGTGAGAGAAAATTACACTCCTGATCTCTTGTCAGGCTGCAACATCTTAGTGTGATAAAATGCTTTAAGTGTTCTAGGCTAGATAATTTATTGCAGGAAATGTCTTATCAAAATGACAAAGGCAACACTTAGACTATCTTTTGTACTGATAAATGTATCAGAAGAGCTCTTTCACCTGATCTGTGTTAAAGTGATGACATCTTCTTTGAGCTTTGTTCTGCAGTTTAGGAAGCTTGTTGTACACCTACATCTGAGAGCAGTGAGATCCCTTTTCCTCCAGACAAAACACTCCAGAAATGGTATGAACTGTGTGATGGCTGAAAAGCAACATTTAACATTAGGAAAGAATTTGTGGCCTTGACATATAAACTTCTATGCAAACAGTCCACTGGCTTGTCAGGGGCTGAAAACCTCTGGGCTAAAGCAACAGACCCTAACTGGATTAGCAGAGGCGTGTGCAGGTAACATTCCAGGAATGGGATGCTTCTTTTTTTCTGTCAGTTTGGACACAGGAATATGCTGCAGAAAATACCAATGAGCACTGAGTCAAAAAAATTTCTGCCTTTAAAGAATCTTGGCTAGTCCTTCTTGTAGTTACAAAAACTTTGAAATGACTAAAAGAGCACTGGAGCTGCAGGGGACCTTATGCAATTCTAAGTTGTAGGTCTCCTTGACAGAAGTGCCCTAACTCAACAGAATTTGTTTTTCTGAGAGTTGCTGTGAGGTTACCAGGCACGGGAAGTGTTGGTGTGATGTGGTTCCTTACCCTCCCAATCCCCTACAGCTGTGTTCTGAACCCCATCTGGGGAGCCCCTAAGTCAGCTGTGGCCCCTGAATTTTAGGCAGAGGAGATAAGCCTTGAGGGAAAAAAAGATGCTATATTCTTCACCTCAGAGAAATGCAGTGCTTTTGTACTTAACCAACCTTCAAGTGGGCACAGAACAAGCTCAGTTCACCACATCTGCACTGTTTAGTGCAGTTTGTGTATCTTAGTAATAGAACTTGGTTTTACTGCCCCAAGGGGGCTCAATGGATTTCCTCAGTAAAATAAAGGGAAGAATGCTGGAATGTTTCTATGGAATTAAAAGAACTGATGTGATTCTAAATTCTTGGTAGTATGTAGATGAGAACCAACTACTTTTACTAGTTACAAAACAGAACGAAAACATCAAAGTGTGTCTTCACAAAAAGTGGGATTACATGATGTACTCTTATTAATGTTCTGAAATACTGAATTTGCTGGTTCAAACAACTTTGAGGCTAAATTAACGAAGGAACTTAACAGCTTGCAGTGTTCTGTGTTAAAAAAAAAGCTTAAAGTCTTAAGTATGTGAGGCACTCAGATAGTTCTGTGAGGAGGCAATTCCATTATGCCCAGTAACTGGGGCATTGTCTGAAAGTGCAGGACCTTTCCTCGCTCCCAGGAGAGACATCCACAGTCATCATTTTCATTAAAGGATTTGAATGCCATTCACAGGCTGCAGCCCATTTTACTACCACTCACTCCACCTTAAGAGGTAGTTTATACACAAGCTATTATGAATATCACATTCTCTGTAAAATACCCAGTAGTATGGCAGTTGGGACATCATGGGGCTTAATTTGTAATGATGAGGTTAGCACTCAGCAGTCTGAACACCTGAGCAGTGGTTCTGGGCACATGCACCAGCCAAATGGATTAGACATGGGCTCTGAGGACTGAGGTGAGCAGAAGTTCCTTCTTATGGCTGTAGCATGTTCTTCCCAGAAAAAACGTGCACCGTAAGGTCATCTTTAAGGAGAGCTAAGATAAGTCATTCTTTAAAACTTAACTACATGATAAAGTTATTAAACTGTTTTTGTACATAAGGTCATTTGTAGAAAAGTGGTTCTCATCAAAGACTGTGACATAAAAAGCAGGATTTTTTAAACTAGTAAGAGTATCATTTTACAAAAACAATGGACCAGGTAAGAGAAAATAAGGCAAGTTTAATACATATTCTGCACCAAGGAAAATCTTCTTCCAAGGATAAGTCAATCCTTGTATTTTTAATTTAAAAAAGAAATCAAACTTGCAGTCCTACTTTGCTGCTGGAAGAAACGTGTCGTATGGAACACATTTTATTGCAACTTACTTTTGTCCAAGTTTGAAGGGCTGCAGCCTCATGCTGTGCTCATCATTGAACCTGTTCCCCCATGGCAGGAAGTGAAGAACAGGCTCAGTAGCACTTACAAATATGTGGCAGATGCATTCCTGAGATGGAAAGGGACTGTCAGGAGAAGGTCAAGCAGCTAAAAAAAACTAACACTAAGACTGCTCAAGTGATGTTCAAGCAGTCTGAAAATGCTTTATCTTGTGACAGAAACTAATAAAAAGAAATCCAGGGTAGGTGGCATACAGATGATTATTAATCACCCTTGTGTTACCGCTACTCACTCTGTTGGCAGAAAATTAAAGCTCAGAACATTGCAAAACTTCAAGCTTGATTATGCCAAAAGTTTGTAGATGATGTCATTTTCTGGTACAGGCAGGTCTTTGGTGACTCAGATAATCAGCCTTGACAATACCTATAAATTTTCAGAATAATCAAGCTAAAAGCTATTTCACTACTTCTTTCTTTAAAATACTACAGTAAAAACCATTTAACCATTAATTTTTACAGTCTTTCCTTTACTTACCCTGTGGGTAAGATTTCACTTGTTGATGTTCTCCTGGAAGCACCAGCAGAGCTAACTTTGCTCCTCCTATTGTATACACAATGTTAATAGTTAAAAATAATTCTCTCCACTGCTGCTTTCCACTTCAAGCTCAAATCCTTACACACATAGCATTTGCTTGAATTAGACTGTGTGTCTTTCTATAGTTACCTGCGAAGCACACGCTTGCCAACAGCTGTAATCCAAGACTGGGCATCTGATGGAGAAGTCTACAAACACAAGCCTCCGTTTTGCAAGTCCCCGCCCTGCCCAGCACGTGCTCCACATCCAGACGGCTTGGTTCATCCCACCAGGCATGCTGGTGATTTTGCTAAGGGTCACATGCTCACACAACAGAAAATTAGGCAGTTCTTCCTATCATTTTCTATTTTTGATGCTTCCTCTTATGCTCTTGGTTCTTTAAATAATTCCATCTGGACACAACTAAACTGCTCAGTTTAAAACTACAGCATCAAGTTCAAAACAGTCCAGCCAGAGGTATCTCTCTCACACAAAGGTAAAGAAACAACAAAGGGATTCAGTTTCATCCAGCAAGCCCCACAATTTCAAGCTACAAACAAGTAATTCGGGCACAAAGCACAAAAGGACAACAAAAGATGAACTGAACGCACACACTGAGGGCAGGACAGGAGAGCAGGCTACAGCACCTGACGGCCAGCACTGCTATCTGACACCAAACACACAAAAAACACCCACTAAACCAAAACCAACAAAAATGAAAAGCCATTGATAAGTATCTGCATTGACAGACTTCTGTTTATAAACACTGAAAAGTTTTTATTTTATAGATAAATAGCATGGTGATTTTAAAAGTTGAGAAACAACACATCTTAAAAGCTCTGACTCCCCAGGATACTAACTACTAGTCAGAGTTTATAATTTACTCTTACTTCAGCACACTAAGATGGCAGCTTCCTCCTTTTGATATTGCACTTAGAACTCAAAACTGTCTTGCAAAGGCTACATTGTTTTCAGGTCCTAGCACCAAGGCTGACAATTGAAACCAGTGTCTCAAAGTATCTCCAAGTGCAAACAAAGTTTAAGGTGGTGTAACTGCCTTAACACTGAAAACACAGCAACACTGAAAATAGTGTTCTCTTTCCAAAGCAAGAGAAAGATGTCACTCTCCAGGACTCCCTTAAAGCAGTCAGAAATGGATTAGCATTTGTGATGATTAGGTATGGACAATCACAGTTATAGTCAAGGAGTTTAGCTCATAATTCTTTTGAGCCTACTGCTTCTGAAAAGTGTATTTTGCACGGTTTTCATATTTGTTACTTCCATCACGGCTGGGACAAAAATTTAATTATTCTAAGAAAAAACACAAACAAAAAGAAAGAACAGATTCAGTCTTATTCAAAATACACAATACAGCAGTTAGACTTAAATGCTATTCCAAAATAGCACTGAAAAATAGACGTTGAAACTATGGCAAAGAAATCTCAGTGGAATTTCAGTATGACTGAAGAAATTTGCATTCATTACAAGAATGAGAAGAAGGTATCTTACTTCTTTTAATTTCTGGAAGAAACATGATTATGTGTCTTACAACCTGTTTGTAGCACCCCCCAACCAGTTAACTTTCCCAAATTCAAAGTTTTTCTTAATACATCAGTTCTCCTGGAATATGGTTTTGCATGATGTCTGGAGTGAAATTAGAATGGTCATAAATTTCAGTAACTTGTAATTTTATCAACCAAGATAATAGGAGAAGGAAACACCAAAGAATTTTTGCACAAGCTACAGGCCAATGCCAGTATAGGCTGCTTTTGATGTCGTAGGAACAGTTTAAAGCACCAAACTCCAGGCCTTTACCAATCCTCACTGGCTACCCACTACAGTGTGGGACTGAAAACAAGTAGGCTACCACAGGAAAAAATGTACTTTTTCCCTTTAAAGGTTTGCACAAACTTTATTCTTTGCTTCCTGTTTTTATATCTAAACTTATTTTTAAAAAATTCATTTAAAACAGCACTGATGTAGATAATAAGAAAAAAAAAGAAAAAGCAAAGAATTGTGTTAAGTGCAGTTTTTATAATCATGTTCTCAATTTCTTTTTTCCTGTTACATTTACCACAAAAGAAGTATCTTTTCATTGATTCCACTCCAAGAGAAAACATAGGAAATCACTTTTTTGCACAGAGGAGTAAAGTTGCAGACCAGAAACTTGTTTCCCCACAGGACATTTCAGATGGAGTGTTGCAATTTTGCATCATTAAGGCAAAATGAGGAATACTTCCATCACATGTCACACAGGGCTCTCCCACTCTGGCCACTTGATAGACCCATAATTAAAAACCTTTGTAGTTACTTGTTTGTTTTAAATAGAAAACAGTCACTCTCTTCATTGCTTATCAGTTTGAAAGAAAAGGCTCTTTCTGGCCTTCACTTGCAACTTCAGTCTTGTGATTAGATCAGGCATATGCAATTGCTTCAAAACAGCAAAAGAAACTAGAACTTGAGCTAAGTGTCAATCAGTTGTAATCTACTGATCTGATTAGAGGCCTTCACAAATGTTTGGTGACGATTGCAAATAACAGCCAAGCAGATAGGAATGATGCAATACCCAACAGTTTTGGGGTCAGCTCTTGTACAGGAATAGAGGAACAAGAACATCTGTAAATATGGTATTAAAAATATTATAGTCCACAGCCAAAACGGCAAGGATAGCAGTCGTACTTTTAAGGAGTGTGTCCATGTGGTTCCTTCCTGTGGTTCCTTGGGGTGTTGCTGAATGTGCTCCAGTGCTAGTTTGTTGTAAGTCTCATTGATTTCAAAGACGTAATAAAAAGCCGCAGCACTTGCTAACAAGTACAGCCCCACACCAATCCAGCCCATCCTCTGGCGGAAGTTCATCATTCTCCATGCTCTGCACCTGAAACAAAAGGTGACACAAACATTCAGTACAGCTTAGAGAAAGAGGGGACAGATGAACCTTGGTTTCTGTAAGTTAAGTTTTTATAGCTTTTCATACACATTAGTTAAAACAGAACAGACGTCAGTTTCTGAAGACCCGATTTTTCTCTACATCATAGAAAATCATTACTCTGCCAGCAACAGGTTAATGGCAACAACATAAGAAGCTCCATTGATAGCTCTGGATAGTTTAGGGCCAGCTGGCTATCAGGATATACCTGGCTAAAGTCAGGTACCAAGGGAACAAAACAGAAGTCATCAATTGGGTAAGTTACTTACCGCATCTGCCCTCCATGTCTCTAGACACAGAGTGGGGATAATGTAAGATTTTCTATAAATATGTAATGTTTGGAAAGTTCTTTGACGTCTACAAGAGAAACATGCTGCTAGACAGCCAGTGACAGGAACATCACTGCTGGTCTGTGGTGCGGCAACATGCAGGTGTATTAAGCTCTAGCTGAGTGCCCATCTGTGAACCACAAGAAGGGACGTGTTCAATGTGAACATGAGGTTCAGGGGTTAGGTTGTACTAAAGGTATGTACTCACACACTCGAAGGTGCTGTAACTGTGTTACTTGCACCTAACCGTATTCCCGCCAGCCCTGTGCACACAGTTGCCGCAGGCCTTCCAGAGGGACGGAGCCGCACACCTGCACTGGTTAATGCCTTGGTGCAGAACAAAACAGACACCACTGGGTGCTTTTCAGAAAAAGTACAAATTACTGGAGCCCCACAGACACTATTGGGCTCAATTTTAGCTGTTTCTCATCTCCAGCTGGCTGCATAGGTCTAGGTGACTGGAAGCACTCTTCAAACCAGTCACAAAGACACCAGTGGGAGTACCTCCACACAAATGAAGTCATCATCTCTTTCCTCCAAATAGCCCTTGCACAGGACAGGGAGAACCACTGCTTCTCTGTGGTTGATTAGGGTTCTCCGAAAAAAATGCTTTTTCAGACTTTTGGGCTTTTACCTTTCTTACCTTTACCTAGAGAGGGGTAAAATCCATCTATATAATGCTGTTTTAAGGAAATATATCAGACCTTTAAAATACTGGGCATAAATGCTTATTTTAAAATGAATTATGCACAGAAAAGAGTAACAATTAATGGAAGCATTAGAGAGTTTACCATAAATTATACAAAATCATTACACCATTCTTAATCATCCTTTCTGAGCCAGACTAATCTGCCAGTTTGGTTGACAATCCTGAAAGACTTACTTCCTGGTTTTACATAACTGAGAGATAGCCTCAATCCTGACATGAGAGAATCTGATCAAGGTAGCCCTGGAGAAATTGTTCTGGCCCTCAGACTGCTACATTAATGGTGGCTAAAAGAGTCAAACATACAGGGACAATAAATACCTGTGAAGGAACAGTAAATACCTGAGAAGGAACAGTAAATACTTGAGAAAGCTATTGCAGACGTAAGAAATGGCAATTTCTTGTTCAGCTGATCCTTCTACATAACTCAGCTGCACGGTTCCCTTTATTACCCCGAATCAATACGGTAGTAGGACAACTAAAAATTCGTGTAAGGAGCTATTAATCCACATGGTAAAAACTTTAACCCCAGGTCCGCGTTTACCCGCTAAATAAGCCGCTGGCTGTTTTTTCCAGCAGTTCGGTACATCCGAGCTGGCTCACAAGTTGTGCCTTCGAAGAAAATAAACCGTCAGAAGGTATGTACATACTGAAAGCACAAACACTATCAAAACAGCAGTAGATTTAAGGTAAACACCTCCGGGTTTTGATCCTGCCCTTGAGCAGCAGCCAGAAGAGAAGCCTTAGCTCCCGGTTATACCGAAAAAGGCTGAGGTAACAGAGTTTTCTCATTGTTATTCTCCGTTTCCAGACCCAACTGCAACTTGCAGCTTTCGGGCACGCCCGCGATGGTCCTCGGACCCCTGCACCCCACTGGGGCTCTCCTCCCGCGACCGGCCGCACGCACCACCCGCCGGACCAGCGGTCCGGGCGAGACGCGCCTCGCCGCCACGGGTCCTTCCCAGCGTCCGCGGCTCCTTACCTTCCTCCGGCGGAGAAGGAGGGAGCGGGAGGGCGGCGGCGGGCGGCCCGCTCCCCTCAGCCCGCGCCGCGGCGCCGNGCGGCCGGGCTGGCCTCGCCCAAAATGGCGGCGGCGCCTTCGCGGGGACGCAAACCCAAACTGTGGTGTTTTGTCACAGACGCGGCGCGAGCCGGTCGAGGGAAGTTACAGAGACTGAAAGAGTCTCCAGAAAATGTGAAACGTGTAGTCAAAACCCAGTATATTGCTATAAATTAAATGTTTATACATAAACATTACTTACTGGATTATTTCTATTGAATTAAATTATTAGGAGATATATGTTTATCATCCCACGGCAGCGGGGGTTGGGGCCAGATGATCTTTAAGGTCCATATGTTTCTATGATCTACTGGGGAAAGCTTTGAATGAAGCTAAAAGATCACTTAAATTGACAGCAAAATGATCCAGTCAGGTGTGTGCCATTCAATGACGGCACAGCAATGATTTGGGGAGAGTTTCTGTGTGCAGAACGTGTTTGCCTGAATTCAGGAACCGTGTGAAGTGAACTCCGTGCCAGCTAATGCCGGAACTGCATCGCCTTACATATGAAGTGAAAACTTGTTACTAAATTGTATCCCAGAGTCTTGAGAAAACTACGGTTTCTCATAAGGGAAAGCAGCTGTGGCCACAATTCACCCTCATGTAACTTTTGTTAAGAAGGAAGCTAAAAGATGATTTTAAAAGGGATGCCCAATAAGAAATTAAAGATGCTAAAGCAATGACTTTTTTTGTTTCGGTATAAATACATAGGATCTTTTGCCACTTTTCTTGGGGATGTACTAGGTGCATGTGATACAGTATATAAGAGCTGCTGCAAAATCAAATTTTTGACGGCTTATTCTGCTATGTTTGGTGCCTCAATGAAAAGTGTTAGAAGCTGGTGTTTTGGATTATAGTCAGGACAGCTGGTGACTAAATGAACGGAGCTGCAGATATCAGTAGAGAAAAGCGACACTGTTGAGAGCCCACAAGAGTCAGAAAAACAAATTCTCTGTCACAGAGCAACTTCACCTTAAATAGTGCTGGTTTGGGTATTATTATTATTATTATTATTAGTTTCAGTTGTTGTTGTTGTTGTTGCTTTAATGCGCATTGAATTAAAGGCGCAAAGGTGCCACGAGATGGCGCCCGGCACCACAGGCAGAGCCAACTTGCGCAACACGCTGACTCCCAGATCAGAGATTTTACACTTTACTTGAGTCGAATGAAGATTTCATTATCTTTCCTGAAGTTTAAATAAACCATTACTGTGAAAGATGTAGATATGAATAGCTACATACTGCTAATTACCCTGGGACACTTCTCTCAACTAGGTGCCATTCTTTCCATTCTTACAGGTGGTGAAGTCCCAGATGATCTAAAAGTGAATGAAGCTCCTGTGTGACTGACAGACATTCCCCTCAAGTATGGCTATATTGCATTTTCTTATATTGAGATTAGAGGTAATGGTGGGAAATGAACCCGTTTATTTTAAAATACCCATCTATATGTCAAAGAGAAGGGTTTCAGTATGAATTAATATGTGACTGTGTGAATGTATGGCTTGGTAGTGGATACATGTGCTAAGTGTAAAGCCTGCATTTTCACTTAAGATTCCGAAGAAAAAGTAGTGAAATGTGGAACTTATTCCTACTTAAGAAGCCTGTCTTTTCACTGAGTGGTTGGAGTTGGAAAAGGAGGATGGTTTAGGATTTAACCTGCTTGTAAACCAAATAGGTTAAAAGACCCAGCCATGGGTCTTCTGTGATAACCATAAGCCTGAGATTGTGGTTATGAGGAGAAGGATCTAAAAGGTTTGAAGAGTTGTTGTAACAATCACAAGCTGCCTTTGAAAGCTGAGGCATAACACCAGACAGAGGCATTTGTAGTATTTTTGGGCTAGATCTCAATCTGCATAAACTCTGTGTTATGTTTAACCTCTGGCATAGTAAAGGAAGGAACAGAGCAAATAGCTCAACTGAGGGTTTGTTGGTTGGTTAGTTTTAGCAGCAGGCCTTTGAGGGGGGAGGGAATAATAACAAAATTAGTAGAACAAGAAGCAACTGTTCTTAGCTTTAGACAAATTCCAGTCACAAGTGCTGGTAATAATAAGGGGAAAGAACTCATAACTCTGCATATTGAAATGAGAACATACACCTGGTGAGACTCAAAAGGGTAATATTCAGCTTGGAAAACCAGAGGAGAAGACAAAACTCTGCTGAATCTAAACAAAATAATATTTAATGAACAGAATCAGAGAATTAATCATGGGATTTTGTAGCATTAAAAAAAAAAGGTATTTCACTTAGTTTTGATATGCAATGTATTTTTATAGAAATATTTGGCTTATTTTGAAGGTAAAACAGAAAAGCAATGGAGCAGTGAGAGCTGGCTGCTCCATAGAGGGCAGGAGCCAAGCATAATAACACAGCTGATGGGGCAGAGCCTCACTGCCCAAGCCCAGTCCCACAGAGCCTGAGCAAGGCAAGCAGGGCATGCTGGATTCAGCCAGGAGTATGGAGCATGAGGCAAGTAACAAGGCGGATCCAAGGTCAAGCTGTGAAGGCAGCCCACAGGCTAGGGTCATGTCCAGTGAGAACTAGGGTCAGACATAACCTAACCATTGCCATGAAGGTCCGTACTGATATGAAAAGACTGAGGTCAAGCTAGGAAGTCAGTCTGTAACTCCAGGTCCAGATAAACATGGCTTGGTACAGTCATGGCTGAGCTGGGGACACATACTAATACCACAGAGCTCAGGCATGAGCTGAAAGCACAGGGCTTGGCTAAACTGGGCCTTCTGAGCCCATGGGAGGGGTCAGGTGAGGATTGTTGGGGTTATTATGGGCGGTTAGTGCACTCAGGATCCTGACAAACTACATAGGACAAATGAGGGCTGACAAGAGGAGTCGGAAGGGTTAAGTGTAATCTTTGAGTCAAACAAAGTTTTCATAACTCAGTATTAATAGAAAGCTTTTCCTAGGCTTAGATTTTGGCCAAAATAGAAAATCAAAAATAAGAGACCTGAGATTATTACAAAACCAAAATTAGTTGGCTTTCCAAATGGAAGGCAGAAGCTGAAGGACAAAATGCATCTTGCATCCTTTTGGGTGGATCTTACACTTATATTTAGCAAAGTTGTAGTAGGTTCTCACTGACTTGTAACCGAGAAGTGAGAATGTAATAACAGAGACATTTCTGCCAAGATGGCATTTGTCTTCCACTTTGTAGGACACTAATTTTTGATTCACCTAGAACACCACATTCCTGGATCTTTTCCTTCTTAATCCTAACTCTAAACCAAACTCTTGGCTAGAGAACTGGGATCCCTATAGACTCTATATATGTTGGGATTCTAAAGACAAAACTGGCATAAATGAGGAACAGGGCATGAGCGTATGTGTTGGTCCTATGAAGATCATACCTGCCTTAAGCCAAGAGTTAGACTAGTTTTAGGGTGGGGCTAAGCTTCTGGGGAGTGAGGCATGAAGCACAAAGCTCCTTGAAAATGCTCACTTGCTGGTTATGGAGAAGGAGGACCACTGAAAGAAAGGAAGATTTATTCAGACCCTGATGAGCTCACATCTTTCCCTTGTACTCCAAAGGTAGGGCACAGAGCAAACTGAAGAACCAGTGCTTTGACTGGAGAAAGAAAACACACATGGAAATCCAAGCCTCACATGGCATCTGCCCTCAGCTCCCACTGGGCAAACTCTCCTTTGTGTTACAAACAGAGCTAGTGCTGTGTTCATAAAGAAATACAGAAGGGAAAGGGTTTTTAGTAAATCTGAAGTAACACATGAAAAAATTGAGGATGTATACTGGGAAAAGAGAGTACCTTTTTTTGTTTTTGCTCAGAACCATGTTTATAGTACTCATGTGAATTTTATCAGTAAGTGCTTGAATGCCCAGTGTTTTTGCAGCTTGTAGTGATTTTTTTTTAATTAGATGTAGTTACAGTGAGTTTCATAGTATCCTGTTGTGGCGTAATAAGTTGTTCTGATCAGTTTCTTATAATCCACTGTGAGTCAACAACATTAGTTTGCTTCAGTTCATATGTTTTGTTTCCTTAGTTTCTGTTTTAGAACTTTTGTTTCTTCTGAAAATAAGGCTACAGTCTTCTGATTCCTTTTTTTTTTTTCTTGGGTGGTTGTTTTGTCTGTACTGCTGTCTTTCTTTGAACTTTTTTGTTGGAAACAGTTGTTTTCTTATACAGTGTAGCACATTCATTTGAGGGCATGCAAAACACTTTTCTATAGGATGGATTTTTTAATATTTTATTTCTTCTTATTTTTAATTGAAATAGTATATTTGCTTGGTTTGGCTACATTGATCATATGAAGCAGAGATATTCAGCAAGCTGAATGGTGATCTTTTCCACTTTTGACTTGCTTTGTATACTTTGAAATTTTGGGACCTTAAATTACCTTAATCTTTAATTCTCGGTTCCTGAAATTCTGCTTCTACCGTTTGTTTATTAGCAGCAGTCACATCTGAGTTAAGCTTCAGGCAATCATGTTAGTCAGGTTCTTTGAATACCATCCATACTTTGTTCTTAGTTGTAGAAATATTTACCATCTTTCCAACAAACTTTTTGATATTTACAAATGGAATAGCTGTCTCATTCTCTCAAACATCCACTGCCAAAGGGAGAATTACACACTACTACCCTTTGTCGAAGTGCCTATAAAGAACTCAGTCTTTTATGAGGAAGGGCATAGTATTTTACACTGAACTCTTAGTCTTCACTGCACTGATGCTCCTTGTTCATTAGTTACCACTAAATGTACACCTCATGTCTGCATTGTCTGCGGTAAAACAATTCCGGCAGGAAAGAGATAAAATCTTTGCTTTTATCTGCTCTTTTTCAGCCAATTACAAAGTGGCTTCAAAGTTGAGCAAGAACTGACAAAACATACTGAAAGGATATGGAAAGAGGTGTCTGGTAACTGACTATTCCTCCCCGTGGCATTTATTCAAACAGAGGAGAAATACAATTTATGCAGAAGCAATGCAGATATTGATCTCACAGCTCCAATGATATGACCCAGCATTGTACTGACCTTGAAGGAAAGAGAGCTTTCCTGCAGAATTTTTGTCAAACCAGTTTAGAGTTATAAATTGCATTTCAACAAAACCATTATTTATAACAATTTCTTTGTTTTAATTAAATCTCCACAAATAACATAAAAAAACAACCCCAAATCCACTTCCAAAGCTGCCAATAAACTCCTGAGAATTCTGCTTTTCCGTGTTTTCAATTAATGTTGGCTCATACTGCCAGAAAGGAACAGTATTTGAATTTCTATGCTGAGATTGCTGCTGTCAACATGTTTGGTCATATAAACAAGTTAACTGAAAAATCACCCATGTTAAAAAGAAAACCAGAATCCTTCTTTTGTCCATCTAGATGGCCCAAGAGAAACATCTGACCATTTCATAGAGTGACTGCTCCATCCTCATGAGAGGAACGATTTAAAAAAAATTTCCACTAATTGTCTCTCCTTCAGTGGTGCTTATGTGAAGCAAGTCAGTAATACCATAAAATTATTTTAAAGAGATTTAGTTATTGTCTCTTATGAGATTCCCATTTCCAGGCTGTACCTATCTTGCTCTAGACTGTAAACTGTATGCAGCAGGGAATATCTATATTTAGATTTTCCAGAAACATGACTTTCTTTTACTAAACAAATAGTGAAAGAACTCTCAGGTCTTTTCCCAAATTCAAAGGATCCCAATTTTTTTGCTTAGACCAGGATAGAAGCTTGGAGGAGGCAGACAGCGTATTGTTTAAGATTTGCAGAATCTAACCTTTCAAAAAACAAAAACAAAACAAACAAAAAACAACAACAAACAAAACCCAAAACAAACTGCCCCAAAAACCAAACCAAACCAACAAATTTATGTGTGTGTCTTTTAGGAACCTCGTCCCTCTGTCCTGTTAGAGCTTAGGAGTCAGCCCATAGTTACTAACATTAAAATGTACTGCAAGAGGCATATGTGCAAGGTATCCACACATATACTGTGAGGGCTGATCGGTTCTCAGTCACAGAAATGTCTGCATAGATCATAAAAAACCAGAACTTGTCTGAGGCAATGGGAAATCACTGTCAGAGGCAGGCTGCATGACAGAAGTACCTGATGGTTTGTCCAAGCTCCAGAGCTGCAGAGCACCTCGTTACTCATCGAAGTGCTCAGTGTCGGCTCAGCTGTCACAAGTGCACACTGTCAGCTCAGCCAAGAGGCTGGCGTGAGAGGGGAGGCTTCTATACAATTGTCATAAATTGGAAGTAAATCTTCATCCTCATCTGTATGGAGGACTCCTGTTGTTGTCCTGCTGTTTATCTTTAGTGAAAGATAAAAGTCAGTTCACTGTAGCTGTGAACCTTCTAAGTACTCACCTAGCCCTGTACCTGAATTTGCCTTTTTCTGAAGCCCACGCTAGAGGTCTGTACCAGAAATCAGCACGGAGACCAAGAATGACTCGAACATTTGAACAGAGATGTTAACAGCCGTTGATGCTTACTCTCAAAGGGAAAATATCAATAATTTATTAGTAAGTAAGTATTTGCATTTCATTTAACAAAAGCACATTAAGCCATATTTGTAAATCTTTAAAACAAAAGGTGTTTTTTCCTTACTGTGCAGAATTTTTAAGCTGCTGCTCTTTGCTATATAAAATTAAATTTCAGTAATGTCTATTGTCATAGTCTGTCATATAATTCCAAGTGAATATTTAAATGTCTCCAGCTTAGCTGGACATTTATTACTGCATTTGTTAGCATTCTTAAAGAGGGGAGATGTCCACTTTTCCACACAAATGTATGCTTGGTTTGCCTTTCACCAACAGAATGTAAACATAGTCATCATAACAACATGAAGGTACTGGGAGGGTAAAGAAATATGCTGCCATGAGACTGTAACAAGTTTAGGTACATCTAAATCAACATCCTCTCCACACGAAAAATTATCTGGCCTAAATTAGTGTGTCACTGTTGGTGCATTTCTGCATTAGGATTAGGGTTGTTTCCAAAAGCTTTTCTACATCTTGTTGATGAAGCTTGAGTTTCCTCTGTGTGTCACAGGCAAAAATGAGGTGTGTGCTTCTGCAACATACTCATATGCTGGGGATACTATCAGATGGATTTGGTTTGTTTGGTTTTTTTCTTTAATACACTACAGTTGGTTGGCTTTGGAATACTGCTGGCAGGGGCTTTGGAAATGCTTTTCTGCATCTATTTTATTTGCACTTTTAAGACTTCACATTGTTGTAGCTTTTGAAAAGATGGAAATTGCTGCCCTTCCCAGACAGCAAAAAAGCCAGTGTCTCCTGATTGGACTGTGCAAAATCAGCAAGCACAATGGCCTGTGAACTGTTAGTGAACTCTAAGGATGCATTTAAACAAAACAGGAAAAGGGTCCTCAATCACTAGAGCCATAAGCATGAGAAGAAAGTGCAAGTGATGGTATGGTCCACACCAGACTTCTATCTTTCCTGTTTTCTCAGTTTTAGCAGTTTAAAAGATTCAACTGTAGCCCTAAACAACTCATGGAAGTGGAGAACCACTGGAATGAGGACATGTTCTTTAGGTCACCTTGAATGTGTTCTTAACATAGGAAGCAAAGACAGATGTAAGCCAGCAAAATATGGGACAATAGTGGTAGGATTCATATTTGTCCAGGTCACTTTATATGACTTTATGTGTAAGAGTTATGTGCCCATGACAGTCTTATTTACATTCATCATATCAAAAATAGTTACATTATTTAAAAAAAAATTACAGCAATGTAAAATATATATGGGTTTTTATTGTGGTAAGATGGCTCATTTTGCTGGAAGCATGCTCTCAGGATTGTTAGAGGTACTTAAAACTACCCGATGAAAAAAATCACAAACAGCTATAAACAGAATAAACTCTCTTAGCATGAAAATGTAGGTAGAGAAAACCTCACTGTGGCCTAATCCTTATCCAAGTGTCAATCCAAACCTTAATGCATTGTGAGGTCATCTAAATTCTTCAGAGAACAATCTTTCAGGATTTCCTTGCACATATAGTTTGAATCATTTTAACTATGCTGAAGCAATCACCTAAGCATATATCTCCATGTGTCTGTATTGAAAGAGTTTGCACGAGCATTATTTCCACGAAGCTGATAGCCACAGTAGAAGGCAAAAGAGCTACAGTAATGTACAGCACTGAAGTCTGTTTCCACAGCTGGGTTTTGACTAGCAGAAATCATTCAGTTTGAAAAAATCTGCTCCTACTGACATAATTATACTGGCACAGGACTTTGTCATCTTTTGACTTGGCCACATAGGTTTTTTGTGGCTTTAAATTCTTTCTTCACTGATGAAATGCTTTCCTTGGTTTATGAGCTTATACAGAGTCTGTCCTCAACATGCTGCATGACAAGCAAGCAAACTTGACAGCCACACCTTTTCTTACTTTCCTGAAGCATATACATTCATGAGAGCTCAGGATAGAAAACCTTTTGAGCTGTATATAAAGTAAGATGTACCTTCTTATAAAGGTGGTTTCCTTGCAGTTTCAAAACACCCCATAGTTATCCTGTTTTCATGACTGGAACAGAAGAGCTTGCTGTGCTCTCAGTGTGACAGACAGCAATCTAAGCAGCACTCCATTGGGGCTGATGTGAGCTCAGGAGTCCTTGAATGGCCCTGCACTGGCCAAGATAGGGTTGGTCATCTGTCAGGCATCATTACCCTCTTTTGGAAGGTTTTTGAGCTCTTCTAGCTGATCTCTACAAGATCTCAGAAATACCAGTAAGCCTCAGCCAGTACTCACTAATCCTTCTTTTCTTTATAAAATCAAGCATACTGAAGCATAAACTGCATAGGTTGTCAGATGACTGAAGGAGTAGAGGTGAACCATGCCTTCCCCATCCCTGCTGCTGCTGTGAAGTGGAATTGCCACTAAAAGAGGCAGTTTGATGCTTTCTCTTCCTGGTTTCCTTTTTCCAACCTCTTCGCTGTCTCGTGCCACAATAAATGGGTAGGAAAAATAATGGTGATCCAGTCTAAGGAATAGGTTTAGGCTAAGCCTTAAATACTGTTGTCAACTTTCTGGGTTTTTTTAAGTCCAGCTCAGCTCCTGACTCCCTTATTCTGCTCTTACACAGCCACGTAAGCACATGGACTGTTGTGAAGGAGAGTGTGGCAGAAAGTGAGAACAAGTGGCAGTTTTTGGAGGGAGTGTGGCTCTAAGCAGGAACGCCTGATGTAGCTGACTGTACGATGACTGTCTGATTTCCAGCTGGCAAGGCCTGTCCTGTGCCATCTCCATGGGCACCCAGTCCTTCAGAGCAAAGCAGCTGGGCAGCATCAAGCACTAGAGGGACTCCCTCCTGGGAGCTGTGACCAGAACCCCGCCGTGGGCTGGTGATGTGTGGCCCTTGGCAAGGGATAGCCATGGTAAGTTTGGATTCAGACATCAGAAATGAGCTTTCATCCCCAGGACTAACCTTCACCAATTTATCATTTAAAAGCTGCTGGCCCAGAGTACGTTCGGAAAAGTTTCCAGACAATAGCTGTAGGCAAGTGTTTTGCCAGAAATGAGACAAAAAACAGCCATAAATTGTAGAAGCTCAGCTTCCGTCACACACATCCTCTAGTGAACCACTGTGGAAAGAAAGTCTATCTGGCCTTTTTATAAGTCTTGCAGCGATGAATTGGTTATAGACATAGCAGAGACCTGAGGAAATGGCAGCCCACCATGCTTCTCAAACATTTCTCTCTGGCTGCCTCACTGGTGATGACAAGTTCCACATGCTGTGCAGCACCTGGACTCCTCTTTGAGTCTCTTCTCAGGGCCCAGGAGCTGCAGTGCAGCACATGCAGGGTTTTCCTTGTGCTCCCTCCTATCTACAACCTCATTCCACCAGTGCCATGTTAGCACATGATCTGACTTGGTGGTTTGACTGACTGCAGAAAGGGGAGACCTGTTCTGATACAGAAGGCTCAGCCCACCCTCCTGCCCATCCACAGCAGAGTAACAACTATCCTGTAATAACAATAAATGCAAATAAAAGTAAAAAGCCTAAATTGCAGGCAATGTAAATCACCACCTTCTTTCCGCTCATTGCAAAAGATCCTATCATGGCTTCTGCAACGTGCTGAAAAAATAATTCAAAAATACTGAGAAAATATATTTCAATAACCAATTAAGTAGAGATGCCTCATATCATTCTAAAATGAATTTCCATGGAATTTCACTAGCTTATGACATATTGCAAGTATCCAGCCTTGTCAGAGCCCCTGTATTTGTTGAAAGGATTGGAAGACAAGGTGTGAGAGGTTCCAGCTAAACAAGGGAAACCTGCTTTGGCCCGTAGCTGAAGCTAAGATGAAGAGGAAGATACTTCTGATTGCCGAAGGGCTCCTCAAGATCCTAATCATCCCTCACCCCTTTAATTAGCATGAAGCAGCTCATGAGCTGCAGTTTACAGAGTTGGGCCACAGAAAGTCACAGGAATAGTCAGCTTGCTCCTGATCAGGAATTGCATAAACATTACCCTGAGGCTTTCAGTGGTCAAGGGTTTGGCATTGCCTGAACAAGCTCTGCAATGTAAACAGAGGATTGTAATTTATTTAGCAACATTGTACAGCAAGATGCAGTACAGTGGCACACCAGCTGAAATGTTTCCCACACCTCCAGTTGTTCAAGGGTTAAGATTCAAAAAATGTAGTTTAAAATAAAGGCATTTACCAGCCTTCTCCTTTCTAAGATTGAATCTGGTCTTTAATACATGTCACTCAAGTTTGTCTGTATTGGAGCAAAGCAAATTCCTCCTTTTTAGTGCCTGTGCTTCATTTCCACAGGAGCTAGGAATGCTCAACACCTCTAAAAACCTGCTCTCCCGCATCTGGAAAAAAATACATAAATATTTCTGTCTCTGCAGACTGTGTTTTAGATTGGCCTGAAGCCATGACATTTCTTAAAGAAAAAAACATTCAGAAAGAAGTAATTTAGAAAGTTGATTTCAATAATTTCATGTCTCAACACATTCATATTCCATTCTGATACAAATATAAATTTTGAGCTTAAAATACTGATGCAATTTTAATAAAATCTAAAATAAGTCTAGTGAAATGCTAGCTGAAATAAAGCACTGATATTGACAAAATGAAACACTTCATAACAAGAAAACCAGGTCAATTTGTTTCAGGAGTCTTATATAAATTTGATAATGTTTGATAAATTCTTGTATTTTTGAGTCACAAATTTTTCCAAAATTACTATGCTTCCCATAAAATGTTTAAATAATAGTGAAATATTTTGCAGCAGGAATCATGCTATCAAAATACATTTACTAATTGTAATTACATTAATTAATAAACTGTGAAAAATGTGTGAGTATGATTAAGATAACTGCTCTGTAAAATAAAGGTTAGAACATACCAGTGGCAAATAAGATGAAGGAGAAAAATAAAGATATTTATTCCTCAAAGCAACCACAAATGGAGAAAAAATACTATGATATGAATTTTCGAAGCCCATTGGTATGAGCTGTTTGCAGGTGTTTCCATTCCTTGCCTACTTTCCAATATACCCTTGGGTCAGGATGACTGCACTGTTCATGCGAATAATGACAGGAATGTAAAACACCTTCTACCAACTCCCTAGGTCAATTACCCCTTTCAGATTTCTTAAGGCTTTCACCCTGCTTTCCTTCGCATGGATACTTCTACCACTTTTCCAATACTCTGCTGGTTATAAAACCACATTTGTTGTGGCACTGTGAGTCAGCAGAACTCGCTGAGCAGTTCCCACTGCACAGGGCTCCAGGGCTGGTTCGCAGAAAGCGTCATCAGAGAAGCATCACCTGCACCTCAGTTCAGGACTGCAGGTACTTCCAGCCCCTCTGTGAAAGACATCGGTACTGTAAAGGCCTTGCTCTCCATCCCCGGAGAGACAGAGAAAAACATTCAGGCTGAAATGGCGATCGTTTCAGATGAAGGGGACAGCCAAAAACAGCGACATGATACTTGTGCTGTGAGACACCACAGTAATACAGACTGAAAGATTCTTCCTCTGAAATGAAGCACAGAACAGCTGCCTCAGTATTTAGGGATGCACAACCTAAAAATTACGGTGTCAGCTCATGCTTGCATTGCCTGCCTTCTGCCGTCCGCAAAATAAAGTTAAATAAGAAATAGCTGTTATTGAAACCTCTGTTTAATCCCTAAAGATACTTGCAAATGCTGGAAGAAGGAAGATACTTGGCTCTGCAGCAAAGACTCATGTTTACTTGGAACCTTTTTTCTGTGAAAGATGTACTGAACAAGCGCTTTCAGCAGCACCGATAGGAAATGTAAGTAGCCGTGTCAAACCGTTCCTCGCTGGGAAGCCAAAGTCCCACGGTGCATCCAGGGGCCGCGCCCCCGAGCCCCGCACGGGCCAGGCCCAGAAAGGGGCGCTGTCTCTTTAAGGCGGCGGCGCGGGCGCCCCCTGGTGGCAGCGCGGAGGCCGAGGGGCGGGCGCGGCCCCTCGGTGCTGCGGCGGGGCGGGCGCGTCCCGGGGCCCG
>VYZT01033060.1:60260-184687 GCA_013400735.1 Pomatostomus ruficeps | reverse complement strand
GGCTCCGTGCTCGGCCGTGGCCCGCGGAGCCGGCTCTGCCGCCGGGGCCGCAGGGCTTGCGGTGCTCCGGGCACCCCGCCCCGCTGCCGCCGGGCCGGACTAAGCGCTCCTGCCTCCCGCTCACCTGGGCGCTGCCGGTCGCTCCAGGGAAACACTATCCGGGATGGTGCACGGTCCCCGTCGGTGTGCGAGGGCCCGGCACAGCCCCGCGTTACTGCCCGTCTGAGTACATTTCTGCCCCCTGTTTCCCGAGAGGTCTCTGGCATTCCCCTTGAAGTAGTGTAATTTGGGATCTCGGCGGACCTTGTTACGAAGCCACGTTATTATTAGAAAGAGTCAAACGTCTCGGAGTAACTTTCCTTCAAGTTGTGTGCAAACACGTAAAATTAGGGTCTGCAAACCCCTGAGTAGGCTTGTATTCATTTGGGATGTGAATGAGACATCTGAAGGTGGTATAACTGCGTCTATTTTGTGCTGTCCCAGAGGTAAAGGTTAGTTTGTTAAGCTGTAATTAGACTTTAACTGAATAGCTTAGAGGATAATTTATGCAGTATATTACACAATTTTATTATTTAATTGGGAGTTTAAACTCCATGTGGGTCCAAGGTCTTTTGACACATGCATTACAGCTTCTGATACTGAATAACAGCTTTTTCTTACTTCATTCTAATAGTATGTTTATAACAATGTTATTAAATCAATTTTGAGAATTGAAAAATATGCTGCAAACTTTACGGAATATATTGTATGAGACTTCAAATACACTTTATTTAAAGCATGTCATGCTAAAAACACCAGTCCCTATGAAATTTCTGTTGACAGCACTTGCTTCTTTCTGTAAAGATGACGGAGGCAAAACAGAAAACTGTTTCAAGAAAGTGACAGAAGCTTTTACATCAGTTTTTGTACTTGGCATTTTGTATCCCCTCTGTCAAAGTTCAGCAAAATTTACTAGACTTTTTTAAAGTATAGAAAGGGCCACAAATTCTGGTTTAATGTCTAATTTCATGTGGTTCTCCAAGCAAAATTCTTGTCGATGAATAATGCTAAGTTTTGCCCTTGCGTGAGATTTTAGGTTCGTTTTTGCGATGCTCAAAAATATACTTTTACTTCTATTAGGCATATGAAAAATGTAAGTTTTAGGGACTTGAGATTTGGTATAGGGTGTTTTTCATGCCCAGAAACTACAGTGAATCTCAGAAAATCCATTAAAAACTTCTTGGTCTTATATACTGTACATTGTTAGTTATATTTAGGAATCTTCAAATCTGACTTTTTGTCCTCCATTGTCCTTGTTTCTCTTTTTGTCTAAGATCTTAGCTTCGTTTCTCTCTACCTCAGAAATTCCTTACACTTGTGTTACATAACATGGACCTCCAATTTCTTTGTCTACTGTACCAACTTATTAATAGTTTTGGGTCCTCATAGTGCTGTGAAAATTGACCCCAAAGTGTCTCTCTTGCTACATTTTACTAACTTCTTGGTGAAAATTAGGCTACTTCATCCTGTACAGGCTAAACTCATTTACAGACACTGGATAGAGATGGCTGTTCATACATGCTTTGGTACTTTTAAAAGCATTATTAGCATTTCTGTACAAGCGGAGTTAAATGTTTGGTTTAAGTATCAGTACAGTCTTTGGAGCACATTCTGCTTGTATCTTGGATGCTCTGTTTTCATTCCCAGTAACTTCTACTGACACCAAGCTGCATTCATTTAGGCAAAGACTTCAAGTATTTTATCTACTTGATAAGTTGTGTTTTTGTAAACTTTTTTTTGCCTTAAAAGCTCAGCATACATATTACTAGAAATCTTGTGTATGGTAAAAAACAAGACAAGTGTACTCATTCCTGTACAGTGATTCATGTGTTAGAGTGGACTATGTGTCTGTCTGTCTACTCTATCTACTTTATGGTGACTGCGACTTGGAATTTATTTGCCTGTTGCCTAGGGATATACTTTCTGGATGACTACAAAGTTCAGATTTGTTTGTACAGGTTTGTAATGAAGCAGTTATATAGTCCAGGAAAGTAAGAGCGGCCTCCTAATGAACTCTTGAAGCATGCTTGGTTTAAATCAGGGGTATTATTAGGATAAGGAGAATCTTCATTTCTTTACGGTTTGCCAGGGCAGCCACTTCTTGTGCAGAGCACTGACATCCTAAAGAGGTCATGGACAGACATTTCAAAATCTGTTCAAAGCATTCTCTGAAAGATAGACTCTTAAGTGCTGGACTGCTTTCGTAAGAGTGGCTCCAAGTTTTAGGTTAGATTGTCTGAGCTGAAATGAGACATGAGCCAGTGTGAGTGCACCAGAAGTTAAGGTGCAGCTGTGGGGCACAGACAGTCCCGCCTTCAGCTTTCTACTCCACAGACACTGGGCAGGAACCTTAGATAGTTCCATCATATTTGTATCCATCTTGAAACTTTCTGTATGACATGGGAGCTGTCCTGTCTGAACATAGTGTCTTGGGACTTTTGCCTAACCTTTTTATTCACAAGAGAATCTTCCTTTTATTAAAGGCCTTTGAGTTCACCTGCATGTTTGGTCCTCACTATGACAAACTAGATATGTCCTACCTGAGCTGTAGTCTTTGTAGAGCATAACTTTGTAGAGATAAAGGTAGTGCCTGTGGTTGCATCTACCTTCACATTTATAGCCCAGACCGGTGATCCCAAATTGTTGAGTTGCAGCGCAGTGCAGACCTTAATGCTTCTACATCTCATTGGGGCTTATGAGCAGAGTGGTGAGCAAAAAGGCAGTGTGTTTTCACAGGCCTATTGCAGAGAATCAGTGATCCCTGAATAGTGCCTTGAGAGCTGTTGACTTGGAGGATAGGGCACTTAGCCTGTCACCTTGGAAGCCTGGTTTCAAGCCTGCAGCTGATGTCTCCAAAGGGAGACCAAACCTGAAGATGGGCCAAGCTCCCTCTGATCCTCTGGCTGAACCTGCCGCTGTGTAGAGGGAGCAATGTGACTTCCCAGTGCCAGGTTAGTCATTCTCCCTGCTGTGTCTGAAGCACCATGGCAGGGGCATTCCTTTGGGATGAGGTGTGTCCCCAGTTACGGTCTGTTTCCTGAAGTGGTTTTTGGTTTTCCCAGCAGCTCTTTTCTATATAAGATGCTTCATAAGCTGACATTGGAGCAAGACTTCTATGTTCTGTTCTGTGCATTGGTACAGTTTCAGTGCTGAGAAGAGAGTTTCTGTCTCAGCCTTGCTGATATGAAGGCATTCCTGTTTGAGTTGTGATACGGGGTTGGGCTCTTTTGTGTGGAACGGGGCACTTGTTACATGTTTCTTATACTGTCAGTGAATTTATTAGTCAGGCAATTTACTACTATTGCTAAGTTGTCCTGTGCTTTTAGTAAAGCTCCTAGAACACCATGCTTTGTGTTGCACTTGGAATTATCTGCATTCCAGCATATATGCTGCTGCTGCAGTTCCCTGAGTGTAGGGTTCTTGTGGGACTGCAGTGTGCAAATGTCTGGCTTGTGTATCTCAAGCAGACTTTCTTGTGAGCCTTTATGTTCTGCTCCTCTAAGGTGGCACAGTCTCAGAGCTTTAGGTTGCTGTCTGTTGTCAAAATACAGAGTATCTATGCCCTGCTGAAAAGTAAAGCAAGGTTTCTAGGCACTCCTAATTGAGAATTTAGAAGCCTGTGACTTAAGTGTGTAGTTCTGATGTTGTCATGTGTCCCCGCTGCTGCTGAAAGGAACAGTTCCTCCTTTCTCTAGCTGCTTGGTCTCATCCTCTGTCTCAAGCTGGCTTTAATGGTTATGCAGTTGGCAAAGACTCTCAATCTAATCAGTTCCGTGCTCATCACATTGACCTTGGAATGGCTGTCACTGTGCAGGTGCGTAAGCACTAATACGAGGTTAGGGAAATGGAGATGCCACATTCCATTATAGAGATGGGAGAGCTGTTGTGTGAATGTCAGATGGTGGTAAGGACTCTTGGATGCCCATGTTACTATTTTGTAAAATATGCATGCTGCCAGGTCTCTGTGGATGTTGTGAATAAAATGTCTCCTGCTCATGCCATATGAGGAGTGGCATATATGCATAAAAATGCATATATCTACTCAGAAAATGAATTGTGTTTTGCACCAGTTAAGATTAGTGAGGTGCAGCCATTTACAAATGTTTCTTTGCTCTGTGAAAGCCTCCATTTCTTTGATAGTTGTTTGCTTGTCAACTGTTACTATGGTCTCTTCTGGGAGCTCTGGAGATATGAAGCAGTAAGGTCACAGCAATATGAATAAGTTATAGTGATGTGAAGTGAAATACGCTTCATCCAAGAGAAGATAATTTAAAGTCACCCAATTCTAAGTGATAAGCTGCTTCTCAGTTACTTTGGACAAAAGCATTCATATGTGCAGCTTGTAAGTTTGCATGGTAATGTGGTAGCTTTTCTGTGTAGCTATATACATAAAAAGTCAGAATTTCCTCTTAATGGCATGTAGAGAACAAATGGAAAAGGAATTGAAGAGTTGCCTGAAGATGTAATTCATGTCATAATAAATCTCACAATTTGACTGATGGAAGAACTGTGCTTGTACACTCTAACGGCCAGATTATTTATGGTAAGATTTTACTCTACTGTGGTTTTTTTGTTTTTGGGTTGTTTTTTTTTCACATAACGGGGTGAGCATCTGCAAGGAAGAAGTTCTCAGGAAATGATAGAAATGCTGAGAAACTCAAATTCTGCCCACAAAAGGCAATGGGCAGTGGAAGTGGGGTGATTGAGTTATGCCTTCTAGTAAAGCCCAATTGTCTTGATTTTTAGTGAGCAAGCCAAATTGTCATCTTTCCTCCTTGAGGGATCATCCATGACAAACTGATAGCATCCCCTGACAAGCAGGAAGCTGAGTTGTCTTGGTCCAGTGTGGATTCTTGGGTGCTATGCAGTGGTCAAGACTGTTTGGAAACTTGAGGCCGCATTCTTGAGTTGCGACCTGCGTCCGTTCAGCAGGCGTGGGATTTAGCACAGAACTTTGGGTATGTAACTGCAACAGAGCATCTGTCACCTGTGCTGAAGATCATTTTGTTATGACAGGTCACTGTGGTGTGTTGGTTTGTTGGGTTTTTTCATTGTTATGATGCAGCTATTTTGAGGCTGATACCAGGTCGATCTGTTGAACATAGCAACCAATGATTTTCTTTCCTACCAAAATATTAGTATGCATGATTTAAATTTCTGTGTGGCTTGAACTTGTTTGGGTTTTTTTCCTTTTCTTTCGGCTAATTTGTTTCTTCAACTTCTGTCCATTTAATTTTTGTGATATAGTTAAGTCTTATTTTAGCACATACGAGAAATCACACTATCTAGTAACATACCATAAAATGGTAAGCACTGTTGTCAGTGCTGTAGATCTATATGGTTCTCTTTTTCTCTTCTAAACTTTATTTGTGGTCCCTTGTGTCCATGGCCTGTGCCATGAACACAAGAACCTAAACATGAATTTTAAGACAGATTTAAGAATAATGCTGGTTTGAGGGTATTAAATTAATCTGTTTCTTTATATAGCAGGCATGAAGTATATTACATATTTTTTCCAGGAAGAACTCAGGGGATTTTCTTTAACCCCAATTCCCCACAAAAAAACCTAAATACTACTTTTGTTAAATATCTGGCTTGTGCCAGTTAGCTTTTACAACCTTAAAAGCCGTAAAAAGAAAATGTATGTGTGTTGATCAAAAGCTCCCATTGTTAGTTGTGTTAGTCTGAAATACTATATTGTAAGAGGTAAGTGGGGGCCAGATGAGTGGGTAAGTTTCTTTGACATCAACTCTTAACAAAGACAACTGGCCTAATGGTAGAAATTATACTAAGCCATGAAAAAGTGTTGAAAGTAGTAGCAAAGAAATGTGTATTTCTTGCAGGAGAAGCTCACTCTATTTCTGGATTCCTGGTCCTTCTTCCATAATGTGTAGACTTTACACCCCAGAAGAGCTGGATATGTGTGCATTTTCTTAATCTCTGAGAGCACCTACTGACAGACATTCTTCTCACAAAAAGCTTACGGTCTTATGCTTGCAGAATCATTTCCTGGGAACACAGCACAGCTGCTGGACAACAGAAGTGACTGTAACAATCACCCTTTCATAGCAACTCTGTTTTGTGGTCTAGCAATCATTTACCTCAGGTTCAGGAAGTTTGCGTCTTCCTTATGGCACATCCCTTTACCACAACCTGTTGGAACTGATATGCAGCAAGGAACAATAATAAGCCTGGTCAGGTGGCAACTTTTCCGAGAAAGATCTACATTCTTTTGCAGATCACAGGCTAAATACAAATTGACAGTGTTGCCAAAAAAAGCCCCAAAAAACCCCACGCAAATGTTATCTTGGGGTGCGTAAGCTGGGATGGCACATGAAGGAATGCCTCCATTCTGCACAGCACTGATAGCGCTGCTGCTGCCGTAGCCTCACCTACTGCCTCTGGTCTGGGGCACGGCATTTCAAGGAAAAGGCAGATCAGCTGGGAAGTGCCCAAAAGAAAACAGTGAGAAGAATTGGAGGTTTTGTAAATACAGTGTATTGTACTGTGCTATTCAACATAAAGAAGAGGCTGGAGATGGATCTTGACTGTAAAAAGCTGTTGTAGAAAAGGAAAAAAACACAACAAATGCTCCCCCCTCTTCTGCCAAGCATATTCCCCAGTTCTCGGGAAAGTTTTAGGTAGAAGAAAAAGTAGTTGTCTTCAACTATACCAAGGAGGGATGATAGCTAAGTGACAAAAATACTGTAATTGTCTAGGTAGGCAATGGAATTTTTTCCTTGAGACGTCTACAACCACCTTGGACAAATATGCTGGGAATGATACAGGCCTGTGGTGCTGTTTCAGGGCAGAGATGTTGACCTCTCCTGAGTGTCCCTGCTTTGGTTCAATCTGTAATAGTGCAGAAGGTACCTAAGAAACTGTTCTTGGTATCCATTAAGTAATTTGAAGTCCCTTTACTAATTCAGGAGTTGTGGCTTGGGAAGTCTAAGCACATAGTCTTAATGTGTGCAGATCTCCTGAATGCAGAGGCTCAGTGTGAGTGCGGTGTCAGAGATGACAGAAAGTGTTTCCTCTGTCTAAATGTGCTGCACCTGGGAATTGATAACATATCTCCTGATATTGGCCAGATGTGCTGTTCATCTCAACAGTTGATACTTTTTGGTGAGATGACATTCTTGAACATGTTCCAAAGAAAGAAGGAAGCAGTGCATGTTAAACATGCTAAAATAAGTGTCATAATAGATAAAATAAGCACCTGGGCTGGTCACATCTGTGGCACAGTGTTGTGGAACAAAACCTCTCTTGTCTGGTTATCTTCCGTTTTCTCATTTTTGAGTTCAGTGTTCAGTCCTTGAAACAATGGCTTGTTTTGTACTGATGGAATTTAACTCTGCTCAGAAGGAGTTATATACTTTATATGATGAAGGAGGAAGCTGCTGATACTTCCATACTGTCCAGATACTATGGAAATGCTAGTTAGTATTCAGACAGAAGTCATATTTGGAGGACAAACATGCGCTTCAGGGATGGCTTTCAAAATGACTGAGTTTCACTGAAGGAAGTGTCCTTTATTTCCAACCAGAATGTCCTTACTTGTAGTTCTTTCCTCCCAGCTGCAGTGCTTGGGCTAATTTGACTGGGGTGTGATTGCCACTCGTAAAATAATTCTTGTGAACTGGGAACCAAAGCAGAAGTCCTCTTTCCCACAGTTGGGGTACTACCTATGCAGGCAGCAGGGTGTATGCACATTGAGAGGTTGCTTTGAGGGCTCTCTTGAGGCTCTGATCTGTAGAGTGGAGAAAATCATGTTTCCATATCGAATGGCACTTTTAGGAAAGTAATTGGCAGAGCAAGGCACAGGACTTGGAAGCAGGTTCAGTTCACATCAAGCTGTTTAGTTTTCTCCCCTCTGATGCCAGTTAGTGAAGATGTGTAACATGTCTTGTCTTGTGACATACTGCTGAGTCAAGTTTGCTTGCTTGGAAGAATTTGAAGTTGGTCCTTCCTCCTCAGAAACAGGCTTATTTTCTCGCTTCATCACATTCCTCACAGACTTTTCATCCTCCTTGTCAACAAGGCATCTTCGGTTCTTTCCCTTTGTAACACGGTGATTCTGCATGTCCAGTCTGGGTCCCGAGGCACTGCCTCGTGAAACTGAGTTCTCCATGGTGCCACTGGCAAAGGAGGAGAAATAAGTGAATGACATGTGTCTGTAGCAAAATACAAAGTCTTGAACTGTGAAGCCATGATGCTCCTGCCTGTCGTTCTGAAGCCCCATGGTTGTCTTATCAGACTACACCACAAACATTCATGGATATTGAGGGTCTCTCCCCTCAGAGAGCACTAATGAGCTAAAAATCAGTGTTTCAAGAGACCTGGTTTGAGTTGAATGTTTTGGCTGTAAGCAACATAGATGTTATTTTCCAAAATCTGTTTTAACATGCTGGTGATTCTTTGTACACTCTGTAATTTTCTCCCTGATGTTAGGTATGGATAAATGCATGTAATACTGCAATGTGTTTTGTTACAACAGTAAAAATTAGTTCATAGGATTCTCTGGAAACAAGGCCCTTGGCACTGTGTGTTGTAGTGCTTAGTAATGACTCTTGCTGCCTAACCTTGATAAAGTTATCTTCATGTTGAGGTTGGGACAACTGGTTAATAGCTGATAGAACAAGTGATGTCTGGGGTGATTAATGGTGCTGGAAGGAAATGATATCATAAAGGTTCACTTATGAAGTGCCACGCCTGACCCACAGGCAGCCACAGTGCTGCAGTCCTTTTTCCCTGCCATTCTGAAATGGCTTTTGTTGTTAAAAGAATTGGTGGGATGACTAGGCTTATTCCTTGTCTTGTCATCCTTCTTTCTCTACAAGGATGAGAAGTGTCATCATTTGTATTGGTGGGCTTCAGCAATATGGTATGTTTTAGTGAGTCCAGCAGTGACCACTTAAACCCAATTGGGTACATGTGTTTCAAGGAGAAACTTGGTTATTTCCATGTAGTTAAAAAACAAACCACAGAGATGGGTGTAAATACAGAACTCTGTTGTTCTTTAGCTCTATCTGCGTGTCATGCAGCTGCATGTAGATGCTGCTTTGTTCAGGAACATGCTGTTCCTTTGATTACAAAATCTTGTCTCAGTTTTGAGGAATTTACAGGCTGAGGCTTCAGCCCCCTCTGCCTGCTGTCACTGGAGTCTGGTAGCCTTGCAGATGGAATGGGCTCTCCTTGCTGCTGTTTGAAGGGTGAGAGTGTGGCAGGGGTGATCGTCAGATTACTCCCATACAAGTTCAACAGTATGTTTTGCTTTGTAGCAGAGGCTGTAATTGCTTGGAGCTGTTTGGAGTGACAGGGCAGCTGTGAGGACAGCCAAACAGACCTGAACCTGGCCAGCCAGGAACTGAAGGGATGGTAACAGCAGATGCTTAGAGAAAGTATGAGGCACAGAGCAAATGTGCTCACCTTCCCCTTGGCAGACCCTCTTGCATTCTCTCAGTCACTTTTGGAGACTTTGGTGGCAGCAGTTGTGTCCATGGTACCACATTTAATAGCCACAGATGCATCTGCTCCACAGAGACCTTTTAATGCATTTTTGAACTCACTTTCATTTCTGCCATCACAGGAACATAGGGGGGCTATTGGCATTTGTTGCCAGTTCTCTAGTTTGGTTGTGAGTAAAAACATAAGCAAATAAAAAGTTGCATTTGCAGTGTTGTGTTTTGGTTTTTTGTTTTGTTTGTTTTGTTTTTAGTGTGTTTTTGGGTTTTTTTAGGCCTGTAAAGGTATAGGTATTCCTTATTTTGAAGTGTATCTGTAGGTGTTCATTTTAGAAAAACACCCTGGCTCTTGACTAATAAAAAAAAAATTAATTTCGGTCAAGATGTTTTGAAAAGTTCAGAAGTGAAAAGTCCTTCCTCAAAAAGAAAACACTTTCCTGCTAAACAGAAAAAAGATGGAGGAGAAACTAAGAGTTTAGTACGGTTTAGAAGCAGTCTTCTAACTTAATCTAGTGCATGGTCATCTCTGACTTGGAACCAACAGTGGAGGGGTTTGTGGAACCTAAAAGCCCCTTGTAACTGAAGAGAGCAGAGTGTCCAGATCCTCATTTGCTGCCTGGTGAGGTTAACTGCCAACATAGCAGAGGGGCACTCTCAGAAAGTATTAGTACTGTATTAGTACTGCAATAGTAACAGAAGCCCTGTCTGTCTAGCATTTATGTGAAATGTGCAATTAATTTTTTAATAAAATCTGCACCTGACTTTCATCTTATATTGAAAGCTTTGAGTTTTTCTGGTCTTCCTATTGATTTTTCAGTTAACATTGCCTTTCACTGGTCTCAGGTATGACTTTAAGAGTTGCTTCAACTCTGCATTCTTTCACCCCATTGACTAAAATGGATTTTCTTTGCCTGTCAGTCTTTAAGCACAGATGTGCATGCACTCAGCCCAGCCTCATGGTTTTAGAGTTACTGTGCTCTCTGGAACAGGTATACACTGATAATGTGTTGACTCACGATGTTTCCGGCATGTGTGGCTTTAACGTAAGTGTCCTCTGAGATAGTCTGGGCAAATTATGTTATCAGAGACTCTGTACAAGGCACCCTGGCATGATAGAGCTGTGTGTGAAGCTCAGCATTCAGATACACTTGCTAGTTAGAGGGGTGGGAAGAGAAGGATAGAGGGAGCTTGTTCTGAGGTTGCCTGTGGTGCTGCTCTTGTTTTGTCGACAAAGAGGGAGCTTAATTCACTGGAGCTGTCAATCTGGTAGTTTTCAAGCACTGAAAGAAAACTCCTGTAAGACTGTGTGTAAAAGGGAGAAAAAGGAAAAAGAAACTAAGCAAGACTACTATTTTGATGAAAGATTGATGATATAAAAATCCCCCCGCAATTGTAATTGCTGACCTCCACACTGTATCTAGTAGAAAAGGGAAAAGCATAAGAGTAAAAGGGAGGTATTATTGCTGGCATATTGGGTTAGAGCACTGTGTGCTGGGGAAAAAGTACGTGATGATAGAATTGAACAGCACTCTTTGTCCCTTGGTAGTTTTGTTTTTCAAAACTGCCACTTTTAAAGCTTATTTAATCGGTGAAGAAAAACAGTTTGCATTACACCTTTACTTGTTCCTGGTTGTATGAACTGCAGGTGGGAACTAGGGCTATAGGAGGAAAAAAGATGTATTTGCAAGTGAACATGCACTGGATGGGATTATGTTTTTTGACTTTGTGGCTTGATAGTTTGGTGTAACCTTTCCTTCTGTCTCAAGAAGATGAAGTCCAGGGACTTTGTCCAGCTTGAAGTGAATTTTGAAAAGAGTAGGTCTTTTTTTGACCTTTTTCCTGAACCAACACTTTAACACCCTTTGAATAGAAAGTACAGGCTTGCTGCTAGATGGGGAGTTGAAACTCCATTTTGTTTTTCTTTCTAAAGCTATTTTAGGCCCTCAGTTCTCAGCATCTAGAAGGATGTATGCTTCAAATTTTGGTTTCTGGTTTTTTAGGTTTTTTTCTATGATTCAGTGGAGTGAAAAATCTTTGGTCATAGGTATCTACTAGTTTAAATTGCTTTTGTTTGGGGCTAACTTAGTTTCAAGAACTCTCTAGCTAGTTTCCTTTCTTATTCCTTTGTTACTGCAATGTGACTAGCTTTACTCTTTATGTATGCTATAGGGCGTTGATCTTCATCACTTTTTTTGCTTACTAGTGATGGATTGCCCATTTTCAACTAGCACTGCACCTCAAGGTAGAGCATTCTTGTTGATCAGAACTTGCTTTTTTCAGTAAAAATAGTGGATCTTGCTATTGTCTGGCCTAAATGTAATTTAAAGGCTTAGATGTCCTTAAGTATCTGACAGGTTATCATTGATTCTGGGTATTGTAGTCGAACCACATGGATCTTTAGCATATAGCTCATGTCTTCCTAAGAAGGCTCTGGAGAGTAGAGAAGACTTTGCTTGATTGATGCTGGTCAGCTGCTGTGTTTTAATTGTGAATGTTTCTTAGAGACTGGTGGGATGTAAGTGCTCATTTGAGTCAAACAGGAGTGGAGCCCACAATGACACTGTGAGGAATGAGAGGTGATTGAATGAGGAAGGCACAGGGTCATTGGGGAGCTCTGTCTTTTTTCTCTATGTAAAATAAGCTCAAGTGCGTAGCAGACTATTGCAGCAGACTATCACTTCCACGTGTGCTGTGCTGACCACCAGCTCTTGTAGTAAAAGTCTTTCCTCGTTTTTGTGCTACTGTGTTCAGTGGTTTCCTGATCAGTGAAGGGCTGCATCTTGGCTCACAATAGGTATTGTTTGGGTGGGGGTTGGTATGATATTTTTGTGCTGTGATTTGAATCCCTAGTTTGTCTTGAATAATCTATCAAAATGTAGTGCTTAATCCCTGTCCTTTTGGGCAGGTTTTCCTTTAGTATTTTTGCAGTAGTAATGAAACAGTGTAGCTCTGCTTGCAAGAGAATCACTGAAGAAAAACAGTATTTTGGGATATTTCTTTTGTGTCTTTGGCTATAGAACAGAAAGAACAGCCAGAGGCAGAATAGGTTAGACCTTCAGTCTGACATGCTGTGTCTGTTCATATGTTAACAAATAACTTCTCCAATTTTCCCTAGTTCCTAGTTTCTCCTGTTTGTCATTGTGAAAAAGGTCTGTAGAAACAGATATTGGGAAGTTTCTTCAAACAGGGAAATGTGTTTCTGAAATCACGGAACATGGTTACAACATTTACTACAGCTAATGTGTGTTTTCAAAGTCATTTTGGTACCAGCAGACTGTGGAAAAGCATGTTTCTTCCCTGCCCCCTACCCCAAATTACACTAACTACAATTAGGAGACCTTAATTAAAATGCTTGGTTCGTAGTTTGGGCAAGACTTTGGAAACAAAGTAATTTATTCTCAGACAGCTTTACCAAAGATTTCTTCTGGTGCAAAGCTGTTTCCTGACAGTAAGATCAAGATCTCTAAATCTTGTTCCTGAGACAAATGAGATGGGGGACAAGTTTTTTGTACAAGTGCTTATTCCTGAAAAAGTAATCCTTGCATATGAATTAGGCTGAGATTCAGAAAAGCTCCTACTTTTTAAGGTGTTGAGTTTCTTAGACCTTGGTGGGAACTGATCGTGTTTGCAGATCTTGGCCTAATCCAGCTCCCTCTGAAGCTATTAGGAGTCTCTGTGGTTGGATTCCCTGGGACTGGATATTCTGAACTGGTGTTGAGATTTTTTTTTTTAATGGAAAGCCTGAGAGACTTGGAATGGAATGGAAATTGAATTTGTTTGGTGGCAAACCTGGATCACCACATGTTTCTTTCACTGGCTTGTTCTTGCCTTGTTGTACCATAGCTACTGACAGCAGGCACTTAAAAGATGTCATGGCTTGATAACAACAGTTGATGGCCACCAATCAAAAATGTAGTAGGTAGTAATTAAAACGTATGACCATGACGCCATTGAAAGTATGTTAAATGCCTACTTGGCCTAGGGAAGTATCCGGTAGTGTAATTTGAAATTTATTTTTGTACGACCAAGTATAGTATTTGAGTTTCCTGTTACTTGTTAGTGCTGTTGTCACCTTTTCTTATGTTGACTGATAATGTGGGTGTGAAAACTCCCTGGCAGAATAGACTTTTAGCACACTTGCTGCTGGTAGTGAAACCTGAAACACAAAATGTTTGTTTCTGGAAAATGTGCGTGGTCCATGTGAAATGGCCGGATCCCTCTCCCTTTAAATATACATAGATTGCCAGTTGTTTAGGGCTGATCCAGGGAGAATGGAACAGCCTAGCAGTGCTGTTAATATTACAGTAAAAGGCTTTTGCTGGAGAATGTTTTTGGTTTAATATTTTTCGGTCTTTGAAGCAGTAATGTCTGTGTGTTGCTGTTTTCAGCAGCTGCTTTGGCTTTGAGAGGATAATTGTTGGAGCCGTCTATAAGAGCAGGGATGAAGATTCTCTTTCAGTAAAACTTGACCTCCTTTAGATGAAATAAGAACTATTAAAAGGTTAACTTCTTCTCATTCTTTATATATCTTTGGAAGTGAATTTTTTTTCCCCTGGCTTTTTTCCTCCTCTCCAACACTTCAGGAAATTAAATTATTTATTTAAAATGCCTGTTGTCAGTGTGGTGTGCCTGCAGGAACTCAGAGGTATTTCTGCAAGGCCCAAAAAACCTGAGAGATGGATCTTTCCTGCTGCACTGTAAATGTATAGTTTGACTATGAGGAGTTTTTGAAGCATACTGCCCAGACAGCTTTGAAATATGAGCAGAGTCTTAGGTGTATGTAAATGAGCTGGGAACAATTGAAATGTGTTTAAATCTTGATGTCTTCCATGTATTCACTAGGATGGGGGTTGTACAGGGAGTTTCCAAATCAAGGAATACTCTTCTATCCAAGAGAGACTAACGACCCTTGAATCAGACATAGGCCTGGCAGCCAAAACAGGGTTGGCTTTTGGCTCAGTAGTAGGCTTCACTGTAACTTAAGTCAATTAGTGAATTTTTTAATATACTTTTTCTGCCTGTCTGAAATAATACAAACCTGTCAGAACGCTGTTCAGTGGCTGAACATTGCATGTGCATTGCTCATAGATCATTGGATCTCAAAGAAGAGTCAATGTGCGTATTACTTCATCTTGTTATTTGTCAGCAGCTCTTAATTCACATTTAGCTATTCCAACACATGGTTCAAAATTAAAAATTAAAGTTGCTAAAATTTGCTTCTCATTGGTGATTTCTATAAAGAAATATCATTGGACCTAGTTGTTGAGGATGCCAAGATGTTTTAATAATTTTACTTCACTCAACTGCTGTTCTCTTTCAGACCTGTTTAGTTTATGAATGTTTTCAGTTCATATATAGAGTAAGTTACTCAGTTTTTGCCAGGCTAAAATTTTATCTTCTTGTATTGACTTTTCTAACTTTGTAACTTTAATTTGAGGTGAAAATAAAACTGTGGTTTGAAAAGCAAAGAGGAGAGAAGGAGTCAGGAGGCTGTGTACCAATCCAGTGCAGAAGAGACAGTGATAGTGATAAGGATTATTTTCTTGCTTATATTTTTCTATACTTCTTTCGTGTCTGCCTGAGTTCCAAAGAGGCCCTTGTAACTCTGTAGAGCAAGTAGTTGTCATTTTCCAAGGGCACATGAAACCTACACAGGAAAATGAAAACTCTGGAATCTACAAATAAATTTGAGCTTGAACATAAACCTGCTGAGGCTAATGGGAAGGTTTACCTAACACAGGAAATTTGGAAAAAGAAAATCCCCCAAAGTAGGAGTCTCTTATTTTTTGTTGTAGCAGTTTGTCTATGAAGGTGCTATATAACTTACTCTTCTAGCTGTAAACTTAAAGAAAAAAAAAAAGAAAGAGAGAAGTAGTCGCTTCTCAGAAGTGATTAATTTTCTGTCACATCTGTATGTTGTTTACTGGGATCGGCTCTTCAGGAAGTCTGCACTCCTCTATGTTTATTCTACACAGTTTTACTTGTATCAAACATCTGAAAGGCTTAAATGATTGGCTGGTTGAGGGTTGTATCAGTAGTGGTAACAGCTTGGTTTTGTCATGCTTATTTAAAAATTAAAAGATCAGGTATGGTTTGCAGCCTTATTTTCTAAAAGAAGCTGCTGTTCACCATTGTACCAAGACACTATTTTTTCCCTTCTAAATGAGGCCTAGATCTCCTAGGAGATTTGAAGACTGCATAGTTATTTTCTGAAATATAGGATCATTTGATGCATCTTCTGAAATGATATTTGAGAAATAGCACCATACCTCTTTCCAGTGACCAGCACACAGCAGTGTTTCAGTCTTCCCTTACAGGTGAGGATGTAGTTGTGTGAACCTCTGGCCTCAGCTCCCATCCTGACAGTGAAAGTGGAGCGGTGTAATCTAAGCACTCCCAAGTGAAAAAAAAGGGGGCAGTTAATTTGCTTTAGAAGAAGGCTGGTATTTCAAGGTAAGCTCATGTATGTTGGTTGTCTCATTCACAGCACTGAAAACTGCAGAACACAGTATGTTCAGTTAATCTCTGGGTATGCGAAGGTTTCAAGGAGTGAAAGATTTCAAAGGAGATTTCTCTCATGGGAAAGAATAAAATGCCAAACCAGAATGAAACCTTTCTAGACTACAAGGCCCTGTGCCTCCTCTCCTGGCTGCTTTTCAAATGGACAGCTGTGAGCCATATATAGGAAAGAAGATGGATATGGTGATCAGAGTGGGCTGCCTGCTGTGATGTTCTGAGCTGGTCTAAGCACCCTTCCTGATCAACACAGGGGTCATGCATATACTTAAGTTGGGGTGTTGTTTCTGCTTCTTCCGAAGGAACTTCATGTTGTTGAGTTGTCCTGGTTTAAGACTGTTTTCTTTTTACCATGATTTTGTGGATTGCTTGTGGACTAGTACTGGCTTCTGAAACCGCATGTTTGGATCAAGGAAAGGAGATCCTTACTGTGTGAGTTCTTATTTTATAGTCAGACTGGCAATGTGCCATAGATTTGTCATGCTGTTGATCTGTTGGAGAGTGCATTTCTGGTTTCTCTCCCTTGCTTCCCTAAGGTATGATTTCTTTTTTTTTTTTTGTCATTTGTTTGTTCGGGTTTTTGGGGTTTTGTTTGGGTTTTTTGTTGTTTTTTCAAGGAGGAGATTTAAATGTGGTCTTTTTCCTTTTGGCTTTGTAAATCCCCCAAAGTAGCATGCCATGGAGGATAGAAAGGACAGCACTCAGCTGCCATCTTGTCTTGTATCACTGGTGTGCAAGAGCAGCAGGGATGGTTGCAGTACTGCAGTGCCCTCCCAGGGAAGGGCTGGGAAAGCTGAGGACTCTTTAGCCCGCTGTCTTCGGGTCCCAGAATGTGCAGGTGTCACATTCAGGGTTTCTAATAACAGAAAATGAGGGCAGTGGGTACTGCAGGAAGAACATGGAAGGACTCCAGAGGAGTTCCTTCCTTTGTGTGGAGTGTAGGATAGATGGGCCTTTGGAGTGAGATGCAGATGTGGCCAGGGTAACTGTTGAGCCTGTGCGATGCAGCTAGTGGAAGCCTCTGTCTTCCAAGTGAGAGAACAGTGAGGTGGGTGAGAGTAAAGAGCACCAGGAGTAAAAGTGAGGGACAGCATGAGAACCACAGGTTACAGTCCCTGGAACGTGTTTCACTTGAGGCACTGAGTCCCTAGCCTCCTGTTCCTGGAATGTGTTTTGATTGAGGCACTGATGGGACTCAGTACATCCTCCTCAGAGGCTGCAGTTTTAAAACCCATTTCATGTAACACCTCTCCACTGAAAAACTGAATTCTAACTTTAGCTCTTTAAAAATACCCTTTTATCTGGGTTTAAAGAAATACAAACTTCTGCTATGTATGTGAAGTATCTGTAATGGCAAGCTTCACATCTACAGCTTCTGTTGCCTGTATTTTCCGAGCACGTTTGTCATCATGGAAGTGTCTGGTACTCGACAGCGTAAGCATGCCCTGCCTACCCACATTACTAGAAAGGTGCAAGACCAGTGATGTTTGGCTTGGTGCCATTAAATTACAGCACAAGAACTGTATGGCTGTAAGTGAATAGAGACATTCGATCTTGAGCAAGCCTAGTGCCAAGACAGTGGTAAACTTTCAGAAAGAAATTAAAAGAAACTTGCTCTTTGGTGTTATGTTCTCTCTAGTTCTCTCTTGTGTATGAGTAGAGGGAGAAATTTAATGGCAAGTTTAGCACATAGGTTATCTTTGGAATCATCTGTAAGCAGTTTAAGATAGGATGCAAGACTTTATGGGTTAGGGCCATATTTTACAGAGAATTACTTGAAAAAGAGAGATATTCCTGCTTTTAACAGTATTAAAATTTTGTTTTGTTTTCACATAAGGGCTTATTCATTCTTTCTCAGTTCATAGCCTTAAATGGCCAAAAATGCAGTTTTACATTTTTTTCTTTCACTTCCTAATTGTTTGTCTTTAGGCTTTTTTTTTTCACTAGTGATGTGAGTAGAGAAGTTAATTTTTACTGGGGAAAGTCTTCTGAAAGAAGTCTAGGTGTGACTTTACTAGGATTTTTCTAAGGGGAACACCACAATGTGAAAACAGTGGAATCATAATTAAATGATCTTTTACCTTTCCGGTGTCTTTTCTGACTGAATATGCTGAAGACAGACAGGGACATAAATGAAGCTGTAGTGTACCTCTGTAAGCAGGGTCTGTGGTTTAAAAGTGCCCTGGAGCACTTGACTGCTGCTGTAAACTCCACTGGAAATTAGTAATGGGAACTGTAGGTATTATGTCTGACCAATATGTAGGTCAGTGCTTTTGTTGGTCGAAAAATTTGCACTTTAGTATTTTACACAGGAACTGGTCTTCTCTTGAAGCCAGGCCTTGAGAGAGGGTCCTGCTGCAAAATCAAGGCTGGTAGTGGTGCTGTTGGACTTCCCTGGTGGGCTGTTGTCAGCTGTGCTGGCTGGTCTGCACCCTTCCAGGTCTGGGAGCTGTCTGTGGGATTGGGGGCGTGTTTGGCTTGTGTCTGCCTTGGGGTGGTGATGTGGAGACATGCAGGCCAGGCTGAAGGAAGATTTTTTTAATGCAACATGGATGTTGATGCTAGAATTCAGATGGTGGGAAAAATGCAGGTGTTCAAATTATTCTTGCAAAAATAAAGTAACCTGGCAATTTTTTTATTTTTACCTGGAAGCTAGAGAAAATAATTAGGGGTGATGTAGTGATTCATTGAGATGTGGGCGAGTAGTCCAAATAAAAGGATAGTTTACAGTCTCTTAAGTGCAACTTTCATAAGGTTTTGATTCTCATTTTATAACCACCATGACATTATTATGGTCCACTGGGATGACTTTGAAGAGGACTGTTTTTGCTAAATTGGATTAGCTTCTGCCCTTAATTAAGGCGATGTCTGTGTATTTGGCCCCTCGGACTGTGTGCTGACCAAGCACAAAGCCCTGCCAGCCCATCTAGGCAGATAATACCCAACCAGCACAGGAGTGAAGTCAGCAAGGCTGAGCAACTGCCTGCAAGGGAGTTACATAAAGCTGGGTGTGGAACAGCCTCCTTCACTATGAAACACAGCTGACTGCAGGGATCTGATGTGCAAGGAGCTGTGAAAGCATGCTGCCAGGGAAAAAGACTTCTTGGGATAAGAAATCCTTCTGTTGCAGATAGATGTGCTGGTGGAATGTAAAAGCAGACGCTTGTTCTGAAGAAAAGGATTTTCTTTTGCCCTCACACACAGGAAATCATGGAAATATTCTGAGCAATTTTTTTTAATTTACTAAGAGATTGAGAGGTAAAAGTGTACATTTACAAATTTTAGTAGTATAATATGATTCAGTCATTTTAATTAACTCTTACTTGATAACTTAAGTAACAGCAAATGGGACGAACAGAAGTCACGTTACTTAGAGTTCAAAGATCTAAGACATTCAGAGTTTTTGACATCATTTGAAGATGTTATTTAATGCAGAATTTTTCTTAAGTATAATGATTCTTCAAATTCTTATATATATTTTGGAATTACAGCAATTTAAAAGTTGTAACAAATCCTTTTCCTTTATGTTGATTTTATCTGCAATTAACCTGTGATGTAATTTTAACAGTATTTTTGAGCTGATCCTGTATATAACACTCTGTTGAATGTGAAAGCCCCAAAGACAGAATATGGGGTGCAGCAGTGTGCATCCAATAATGAGCAATGTGGAAATTGGTCTGGAACAGCAGAGGAGTTGGCAGCTTCTCCTTGCCTTGTGTTGTGTAGTCACCTATAGACTTGAAATCCCAGTGCATGGTACGACAGCATCTCCACAGTGCTTATCTCTTGTGTCTACAAACAAAAGAAGTGAGCAAGAGAAAATGACTATGCTTGTCCAAGGGAGATTTGTTCTGTGATCATGCGTAATCAAACATGTAATCTACATTTAATCAAACGTTTAATAAACTACTTGTATTTTTCCTTCTAATTAGTTCCTGCCCATTATTGGGATTGAAGAGTGAGTTCCAGGGTGGAGATGAACAAATATAACCCAGAGGAAAACAACTAGCTGCTACTGTGCCTTTGTGTGACTGCCTCTCCAGATCCCACTCAAAAGCTGGATCAGCTGTTTATATGTCCACCTCCTTAGTGATAAGGACAATGCTAATTTGGTAGATTAGAACAGAAATGTAACTTTTCTTTTCCCTGTAAGAGGAATTTAGATTATCTTTTAAAGTCATCAGCATGTTGTAATCACCACCAGCATTGTAATGGGGAGGGGCAGGTACCAGAGAATCTAGGTAAGTCCATAAAGGGAAGCAAATATATGAGATGTAGCTGAACTGTTGACCTAAGGCTTTTTTTCTGAGATGGAGAAGTAGGGTATGAGTAACAGAGCTCAGGTAACAGAGCTTAGCTTGTCAAGGCAACTTCTAGAAAATCTGAGGAGGCCCAAGAAATAGTCTGGCTCTCCCAGTTATGCAGTGTAGCAGACCTCGCAGCAGATCTGAATCTGGGCTAGAGTGGAGTCTGGTTAGAAAATGTAATAGCATTTTGGGGGTTGTATATCAGCTCCTGCATGCCCTGGCCAAATTTGGGAAAGTTGTCATCTCAAAACACACATGTTCAGTCACTGATGAAAATGATGGGTGTAACAGCTGCTGTCTAGGCTAAGTCAAGAATAAAAACAACAAGGCCAGGATTAATTAGAGGGCCCTCTGTAATTGTACCTCAGTGTGAGAGAGAGGAGCAGCAGCATGTGCCATGGAAGGACAGGGGTATGGGAGACAACAAGGCACGTGCTGTGTGTATTGGCTCAAGGCAGAGCTCTGAAGGGACCTTGGGCAAAAGTCATGCCTGCAGAAGGGCTGAAGCTAATCAGAAAAAGAATGTTGCTTTTCTAAAAGAAAGATAGGATGCTCTAAATTTCTTGCAAGCAAACAGGATTTGTGTTGAACTTCTGTCTTTGTCATTCGCTTCACCTTTCAGATGGATGTATGTTTTTTAACAGCTTTGATAAAAACCAGGCAGTATTTGTGTTTTTTGATTTATCAGAGGGTTGGGTTTTTTTCTCTTACTGCACTGTTAACAATCCACTGAAGCAAACAAGAAAATGGGTGTTCTGGCAAACTTATACATATGCTACTGCTTAAAGCAAGAACCCTATGGACTGGAAGAAATAGGGAGAATTTTAATCTTTCTCTAATAGCAAATTTCACTGTAATGCAGAGCAGATAAAATGCCTGATAAAACAGACGTATTTGTAGCACATACACAGATGTACTTCTCTGAAGTGGTCTAGTCACCAGAATGGAATTTTCACCAGCTGGAGTGGAAATTTCTTGAAGATACTATTTTGTGCTTTTCAGGTGCAGAAGCTATGGTGCTTCTCACTGTCTAATCTCTGGTCCAACTTCAAGTTTGTACTTTCTGGCCTTGCTGATGCTATGCATAAGAATCCTAGGCCTAACCCTGCTCAAAACTTTTGGTGTATTTCTGTGAATCTTCATGGTTGATATTGCCTTGATAGTAAGAGGTTGGCAGCGGTGCCTTGTTCTGTGTGTTGGATTTCCAACTCCTCAAACTGCCACCCTATCCAATGAGATCAATGGAAAACTGTTCTCCTACCTGAACTTTTTTTGTCCAGGGTGTGTGTGTTGGGGGTTTTTTTAATTTATTCTTTTTGATCCCCACCCCAATTTTCACATCAGCTATTAAAATTATTCTGTATGCTTTATAATAAAGAATATTTATTAACCTGCTGTGTCTCCATTTAGATAACTTTTTTGTATGGACCGTACTCAATTATTGCATGTTGCAGAAATTTTATTTCCAGGATTGTGTGTCGTTTGTGTAGACTGCCAAGAATATTCACTGCAGCACTGTCAAATGCTCTATCCTATTGCTTCTCAGGGAAGTTGGCCACATGTCAATAAATGCAATATTTTCAAACAGTATGATCATCACTTGTTGGAAGCCAAGCTTTCATTTTATTGTGAGCTTGTCTAATGAGGCTTCCAAATAAAGTAAAATCATTTTTCTTTGATCTATTTTGATGTAAACTGGTGCAGAAGACTCAGAGTGGAGGGAAATTCCCATTATTGGTATTGGCATCTGCATCTGTTCAAATGGAGAAAAGCAATCCAATTCACATTTCTTTAATTTGCACTATGTATTTTCTGCTGAACATTTTTTTCCTCTCAGAGTACCAGGTTGCAGAAGTGCACTTTTCAGATTTTAAGTTCTTGTCTGTTTTCCACTGCCATGGTTCATACAGTGTTTGGGGACTGCACAATGAAATAAAGGTGGACTCTAGTTTCAGATGGTACTGAACTGCTTTTAACCAGCTTTTTATTTGGGGCTTAACCAGCCAGTTCTCTATAAAATAACAGCCGTATTCATAAGTGCTCTAAAATAAAGGCTGAAGCTTGAAATGCATCTCAAAGGAACAAACAAAACAGGAGCTGATTGCATGAGTTATGTGAACCTGAACTGATGCAGAGTTTGAGGGGAAAAGATTTCTAAAAATGTCGAGGAATGCTAAACCTTTGCATGGATGTCCTTTTAACCTGATTGTTATCTGTGCCAGTGCATTTATCTGGCCACAGTAACTTCCCTGCATAGACTCCTGTTACTGGTTATGTCAGTGAATCTATGGCTGACTGCAGTTCCATAGAGGAAAATCTGTTCCTTGCATATGCAAACAGTGGTCACTTGGTGAGTGTAAAAGACAAGAAATCACAAGGGTTCTCAATGGTGATGAAACTTAAGGGAGGCTTGGTGTCTGACTTGTACAGTGCCAGAACGCAGTCCCTTACAGACAGGAAGAAAGTAGTTGCAATTGAGTTTCTTCAATGAGCGTACATGTTAACTTTCTCTTGTTTGCATAATGAAGTTTTGCACAAAGGAAAAAGCCCCAGACACCTATATATCTTACTTGAAGCCTGGCTGGAGATGAATAAACTCATTTTTGCATGGCAAGTTGCTGAACTTAAATATGTCTGTAATTTCTGCCAAAAAAATGCCCAATTTCTTTTAGAGATCCAAGAAGTGGAAAAAAAAATTTGTGTATTGCACATTTCTCATGCATGTCTCAGTGGGTGTCTGGCCTCTATAAAAACTCCCAAAAGGTTTATTCAAGGCTATGTGCCAAAGTCTTGGAAAGTTGCAGAGGATACACAGCTTTTGGTTCCAGAGTTAGTAGATTAAAAGCCATTTCTAGATGAAAGCTGGCTTGGCAGACATGCTTTTCTCTCTGTACCCCTTGGCTTGGGCAGAGTGGAGGTGTGCATTTGCTTTCCCTTGTGGTGTGCAGGAGACCTGCAGAACCTGCAGCACCAACCTGGGGCCCAGCAGAGCCTCGTCTTACGTGCCATACTGAACTGGTGGTCTTTGTGCAGCGAAGATGAGAGCAGCTGAAGTTCCTTCCCAGAACATTAAGGCACATCCCCAGTTTAGAGACACAGATGTCATGTGGGACAGTGTCAAATGCTTTGCTCAAGTCCAGGTTGATGGCATCAGTTGTTCTTCCTTCAGCCACCAAATTTGGCAGGCACAATTTGCTAGCTGTCACCAATCACCTCTGTATTTTCCAAGTGTCCTAGTGTAGTTTGCAGGAGGATGTGTTTCATGATCTTGCTGGGAAGTCTCCTGGGAGAATCAGGGGTTGTGAATGTGAGGCTGTTCCTATCTCTCTGCACAGGGCCTCATCTGCTTGGTCTCCCTGGTCAGGTGATCTGTGTCAGACCACCACTACAGTGTCACCTCTCCTGCCCGCCCTTTAGTCCTGACACATAAACTCTCAGTGTGTTCCTCATCCATTCCCAGGCAGAACTCCTTGCACTCCAGCTAGTTGTTGACATAAAGGGTGACATCCTGTCCTTGTCTCCCTGGCTTGTCCTTCCAAAACAGCTGGTATCCCCCTATTCCAACTCTCCAGTTATAGGAACCATCCCACCATGGTCATGTGTTTCTAGAAGCCTCTAATAGCTTCTGCAGTGAGAGTTTTTTATATATAAAGATGAATATCATGTCTGTCCCTGGAAGGGATATTGTCTTCTGCCTCATGATTCTGCTGCCTCTTCTCAGGTCTCTTTGAGTCATTACTGGTGTCTCGTGACCTTGGAAGGACTTTGGAAAGAGATGGGTCATGTGTTTGCTTTCTGCATTTTAAGGGTCATATCAACATTGGGGTGACTGTGGTCATGGGGAGACAAAGGGAACTGGGAGCAGAGAGGACGTGCGTGCTCTTTGCAGCGCTTAAGGAAGCAAGCAGTTTATTGAAGCCAAAGGATGATGCTAGAGCAATTTAGCCTGCAAATTTGAAGGACTCTGACCTTTGGGAAATTAATGTCTTGTAATGGAAGATTCAGTTCCAAAACAGCTTGGTTTGAAGCTGGTTTTTAACAAGGCTATAAAGAGATCACGTGGTGTGGCTACTTGCCATAGCTGGGAACTGGATCTGATAATGTCTGGTGGGGTAAGCCTATGGCTAAAGGCTGAACCCTGCCCAACTGCTTATAATTGTCATCAGGTACTAAATCCGTCTCTGAATGTCTGGTAGGATGAATAACTCATTGCCGTTAATAATTTTTTGGTGCAGCTGTTAATCATTCCTTCTTCCCACTGATGATTTTTCAGGGGTTTTTTTCTCTCAAAAGACTGTGGTTAAAGGTTTTCTATCCTTGCTGGGAAAGTAGCAAGTAGAGGCTCCCAGAACCTGGGGTCACTAGTTCCAAGAAAAGAGTCTGGCAGAGCTCATCAGCACTGATCCGACTTAAATGCCTAGTTTAAAAAGGAAAACATATTCTTTTGAGTTTGTATTTACTGGCTTTATAGCTTTTATAACTTGGGATACACAGATTTTTTTTCCACATTAACTGGAGTTTTTTAGCGCTGTAATTAGTAGCCCTATAATGTTTAATTAAACAGACAGAAACTTTGTCTTAATATTTAGAGACTAAAGGCGGTTTATTTCCTTTAGATACTGCTTGCAGTGCCTGTTTTCTTTCTTTCATGGCTTTTCCTCCCTTCTGCTTGAACATCTGAAGCATTGATGTTGGATGCTTCACTTTGCCATTGCTCTTGCAGGATAAGGCGTTAGTGGGTTTCCAGCTGGATCTTTGCTGTGAAATGCTGTTGAATGTTTGCATCTGCTGTAGTGGGAATTCGTGGCCCTGCAGGTGAATACCAGAGTGATGCTGCTGCTGCTCTGCCAAGATCCTTTCTTATATTCTAGTTCCTTTCAGGGCACTTTGTTCAGATACACTACTCTTAAGAAGCATTTTTATGCCTGTAAATGGGATGATACAGTGCTTTGAAGATGCGGAGAAGATCAGATGGTTCTACCAAATGTTGCATGTGAATGGGATGGTGGTGTGAAAATCACTTACGGTGGTGTAGTGTCTGATGTATGAGGGCTCCTATTGCTTGGACTATTCCCTGTTTATACAAACAAGGAAAAAATGCACAAATATGGCTCCCTTCTGTGGGGTTTTACCCTACTTGAAAGGTCTTCCATGACAGCCCAAAGTCTTGGGGATTTTTCAGCCCACCTAAAGAGCACTTAGAGCTTCAAGTGAGATGTTTCCTCCCCTGTACTACATTATCTGTTCTTACCAGACTGTAAAGGTGCACTCTATTTCCAGTCTCCTTTGGATCTATGATTCTTTACAGACTGAGAAAACTGAGAACTCCCTCCCTCAAATGCCAGCTTTTGATCCATTTCAGACATAAAACTTTCCAGAATACGTATTAGTGGGGAAAAGCTTGCTAAAAGGTAAGTGTAGTTGCATATAAAGTAATAAAAATAACTGATTAATTGCCTGTTTGATAATCTGTGTGCAAAAAAATAGTCCACAAAAGGTCCCCCTGTTACAGCTGAGCCTTGCCAGGTTTCAGATGCCCTCAGGTAACTGCCACATGCACTGATGGCTGTGGCTGCGAGTGCCTGGGCAGCGAGCACCCCGATACTGGAGTTGCTGCTTGGTTGCTTCCCCGATAAACAATAAAGTGGAGTCCATCAGTGATGAAAAATAATAAAAGCAAGGATTGTCATGGATATTTAATTAAAAAAATGCAAAGTATTCTACTGACAGAAAAGCTAAGGTGACTGAGCTGAGCATACCTTTATGCCAGGAGGGAAAATGGGCTATCCACAAAGTTGTGGCTGGCCAGTATTGGCTAGTTTTCAGTGTGGTGGAAAGTCTCAGTGGCTGCAGATTTTTGCTCTGATGCATTAATATTTATAAGCTCCCTCTGATGCCAGTGTATTGCTTTTGTGTGAAAATGCTTTACGTTTTTTTAAATATTAAAACATTATTATCTGCCACTTCTTTACATGGGAAATTTTCATAGTGAAACATTCTCATATCTGAGAGAATTAACTTCATTGCATGTACTAATAACTTCTTAGGCTATTAAACAGATAGAAAGATTACCTTTTACTTTTGAAATTGTAAATTCCATTTGGCATTTTTCAATCTGTCATTCAGGCCATAGAGCAAAAATAAGTTGCTTAATTTAACCATGACTATGATATACAGCCTGATAGTCATCTTTTCGCTTTTAACTGTCATTCACTATGATATTCAGGTCCTAGATGCTGAGGGGAATTAGCCCAAACTGTTTACTTTGAATGTTAAAAAAACCCCAACTCCAAAAGCCAGCTATTCTGCATAGTTTGAAGCTGTGGTAAAACATCAGTTTCAAGACACTGATTGATGTGTTTTTAGTAACTTGATATTGAATTATTCTTTAAATCCATACATCATTCCAACTTAAACATGAAGTCAACTAGCATGGCAATTATTTTAATTGCTATTGCGTACAGGGAGGGTTGCATTATCCAGCAGAGTTGTTCACTGGTTTCAGGTATAGAACTAATAAGTTGGAACAAGCTTTTGGGGTTTATTTGGTATTGCAGGCTAATGCAGCAGTTACTTAAATGTTTCTGGTTTTTCTGTAAGTGTTGCAGTCTGTAGATGGTCTTTGAAATGAAATGTATTTTAAAATTAGCGACCTCTGGAAGTGTAGTTTAGAACTAACCATTTTTCAAATACCTATTCAATGAAAGTAGACAGACACAGTCTCTCTGACACAGCTGAGCTGCCTCTTTGGAGGCAAAAAGGAAATACAGCTAATAATGATCTTTCTTTTCTCCTCAGAAAGAGAGATTTGGCAGGAGGCAGCTAGGCCAGCTGGGAATGGGAGCTCTTCCCCTGGTAGGCAGTGACTCACTTTCAAACTGCATGGGAAGCAAGAGGGTCATGGACATCACCATGGGGGACACAAGAGTAGTGGTCAGTACACCAAGTGGAATAGTCATCCCATCTTGTCTTGTCAATCATGCCTGTCCTCTGCTAAAGAAACAGCCCAAAAGAACATACGCCAGAGTTGTAGGATGTATTTTGTTTATTGGCTTTTTAAAGCACAATAGGAAGAAGTGGTAGCTGCTCCATGGCTCTGTCAGACTCCCAGCACAGTTCATTCAGCAACTGTCTTGTCTCCATTGTGTGTCCTGCACAGGCGGCCCCCTTGTTGGGGAGTTGTGGCCCACAGTCTGCTTCGTTCTCTCTGTTTACTCCTTTTTTTTGAAGGTCCTAGAGTTTCTTGTGAGTAGGATCAGCTTTCTTTCCATGCCTGACCCTAAGCCCTTTCCCAGGTGACGTAAGGCAGTTTGTGTAGTTAGATGGTATTGCATGCTTGGTTGCATAAGAGATGTCTTGCTGCTCTGAGCCTGCAGCTGTGACCTGCCTGGCTGAAAAGCCTGGAGTCACTGGCTTAGGAAATCTTCTGGGCAGGGAATCAGCTAATAACAAAACTGAGGTGTGTAGTTGCCTGACATCTTGGTTGTTTGGATACTTCTAGTTTTTAAAATTACTTATTTTCAAATAAGGATATTTTGGTAGAGGGCTTTTACCCAAATTAACTAGTCCTTAAAATATGCATGCTTCTATGGTTTCTTGTCCCCTGGGTTTAAGTAGAAAAAGTTCCCATATTTCAAGTAAGAAAAAGGACATCCTGCTCCCCTATGTAAAGGGGAAGACCAGCCTACAAGCCAGCTTTGGTTATTGCTTCCTTCTTCCTGTACCTTTTTAAGCATGTGTGGCATCATACCTAAGAGCAGGCACCCCTTCTCTCCCTGCCTGTGTGCTGTTCTGGCTTCTTCCCTTCTGCTGGGACAGTGCAGTTGGTTTCAGTAAGTCCCAGAAANTTTTTGGGGGGGGGGGGGGATTACAGAAACCATTGGGACTGACTCTTTCTCAAATGGGTTTGGCACTCAGCTCGCAAATATTTATCTTCCTCAAAGTAGTATAAAGCTTATCCAGTGTGTATGCAGGCATGACAAGAAATGAGGCTTTTGCCATTAGCCACTGTTCTTCCAGGGACTCTGGAGCAATTTTGTCTGAAGCCTGGTGTATTTCCATGGTAGTTCTGAGTTGTTCTGTTTACTCCAGGGCAGACACAGCAAAAATGTTTATTATTTTAAGTTTTAGCTTACAATATTTGGAATGCTTCTGAGTAGCCTGCTGCCCTAATTTATGAAACAGCATTCCCCACCTAATTTTTCCTATTTTTCTTGCTTAGCTCTTTGAAAAATATGGTTTCAATGATTTGGCTATTAACTCTTTCTCTACAAGACTCATATCTTCTTCTCGTCACACAGTTGGAATGCATCTGGCCAGTCTCAGGAGATGATCTACAGTAGTGCTTCCCACACCATAATGGCGGTGTATTAATCACCCACCACTTTCAGCTACTTTTTTCTGCAAGAGGGTTTTGAAATTCTTTGCAAGAGGTGCTTGGTTTCATTTACTTTTTTATTTCCTTACCGAGCTCTCACAACAGGCTCTCTCCTGTGTCTGTGCATTGAATGCTGCTTCTAGGCTAGAGAGACTCCAGACTGGTAAAGTGGAAGAGGGGGCAATTTGTGTCGTAGATGCTGATTGATCGCCTGTCCCTTTGGGCATCTTTGTAATGGCCTCCCAAAAGAAAGACCTACTGTATTGGGAGGACAACTGGAGGAGCCATTGTGTATTCAGCAGTGTGCAGCATTTGTGACTATGGACAACAACACAGACGCTCTTAGATAGAAAAGCACTGAAGGCAGAGTTAGGCAGTCCTGTTCTATGACCTCCCCAAAAAAGGGGCTTTAATTTTCACATACAGGGCTAGTGGGAATGAGGAAGAGGGATTCCTGTCTTGTGCTTGCTGAGACTTTTCATTTTAAAGTACAATTTCCTATGTCTTCAAAGTGAGGAGAAAATTCTAAGTTATTTAAATAGCCTGCCTATATTAAGAGGAGGGCATGGAGCAGGAAGGGCTGGGCTTTGTGCCAGGGATTCAGTTCTGCTCTCAAGACCAGTGCAGAAATGGTTTGTTTTGCTTGATAACTTGTCAAAGGCAGTGACTGAGCATTGTCTGACTGCATGTACCTGAATCTCAATTCTCATACCAGCAGAGTAGACAACTATATCTACAAATCTGCCTAAATTGGCTCTACCAATTGCAGTTCTCAACATTTTGGTATATAATTAGTAGGCCTCTCCAGTCTCTCATCCCTGGCGATTCAGGATCACTGGAATGATTCTCCATATGGCCAGAGGCTTGGGCCTTTCTGATAAACCCTAAGTATTTGAACCATGCTCTTGAAGGAGTCAGACTGACTGCAAGTCTTTGAACTGACATCCAGGGTAACATCCTGTGTACCAAGATCATGGGGGTAGAACAAGGCTGTAAGTAAGAGGAGATAAATGGCTGCAAGGTGCTGTGTTCATTCTTCCTGACATTTATACATGTATCCTTGGTTCAGAATAAAAGATCTGTCAAGCATGCAGAATGTGCTGTGGTGCAATTTGCATACTCTGAGGGCAGATGAGACATGAAAAGCAAACTAGGTGTAATTAAAATTGAGATGCTTTCTCCCTAATACCAGCCACTTCCTACCTGTGCTCACCTGACAGCCCTATCAGTCCCAGCACTGCAGCTGTTTAGTATTCATCTTGGGTTACCTCTGGGGCCGTGATTCAGAATCTGCCAAAGTGCTTCTTAGGGAATGAAACTGAACAAGTGCTTTCTTGAATTTGAATCAGGTTATTAGTGCAGATTTTTATTGTTTGCATTCTAGTATGAAGCAATGCTTTTCCATTAGTTTTTGTTTTTACATTTTCCCCACATTTCCAACACTAACCTTTCCCTTTTTTTTCTTCCTTTTTTTCAGGAAAAGAGGCGTAGAAGTAGTACAGGTGAGTAAAAACTCTATTTTCTTGTAAAGAAGGCTTACTGATTTTTAATGCTGTTACTTGGATGCTGGTATGACCTGGACTTAATGATTTTTCTTTCCATTCAGTTCTCTATAACAGATACTGCTTTTGGAAAGACTGCATTCCCCTTTTATGAAGCATGTATTGAGCCCACATTCAGTCCAGCTTAATAGGTGCCCTAGTGAAAGTGGGAATGCAGTTAGGCTTTTCTTGCGTCTGTCAGTTAATAAGATCTGATAGTTGATTAGGTGATGTTGCTCTGTTAATTGCATTCACAGGCAGTCAGGCTTAACAGAAACAGGATCTGTCCTTTGGAAAAAAAAAAACTATGGCAGAAGGAATGTTCTTGTAACCCAGTGAGCAGTGAAATGATACTAAAGTGCCTTCAAGTTGTGGCCCACCTACAGAAAAGTTCAGGTGTTGGCTACATTTGTTCTTTCCCAGGTCTGAATGGTCATATTTCACACAAGATGTTACTTAAAGGATGGTGTCAGCTTGTGAAAGGAATTATGTTACGTGTCAGCTCTACCATAGAGCACTATAGGGCCTAAAAGATGAAGGGGAAGCATGCTCTTTCTTTCTGGCTTATTTTGTGTGCTTAGAAAACTATGTCATAGGTTTCAGTCTTGCTGATACTTACCTGGTGCGCATTTTGAACTCTAAAGTGGTCAGTGAGTTCCTCACTTAGTAACAGAGATGAAAGTGCCTCAATAGAGAGGACAGAGGAGAGAGGAGGAAAACGGTGTGCCAGCCACTGGTAACTGAGGTTGCTCTTAAATCCGTTTGAAAGGTGCTTTTCAACACCAGCAGGGAGCAGGAGAAAAGCACTTAACAAAAAATAAATTGAAAAATCAGGCCATGTCATTTTAAAGAATCCACTGTCAGAAAAGACTTAAAAAATTCTCATTGCTAGTTAAAATGAAGAGTAAGTCTTTCAGTTATGAGTGGTTGTCTGAGAAGTGCATGGTCTTCGAAGGACAAAGGGCATATACTTTACTGCCTCCATTTAACCTTTCACCACTACAGCATCATCTTGCTTACCTGTATCTCCTATTGCTCAGAGCTAAGGAGCAGCTTTTCATCAGTTGTGATAATGGCATTACCAGACTGATAAAAACAAACCAGTGTTTGCAAAGCACAGCTTGATCAGGAGCACAGGGAGAAAGTTAGCCTATATTTGTGTCACTGTCTAGGAGACATTATTATTTTAATAATACCCCAGTGTATTACAGTCCAATGCCTGCATTTGTTAGATGTGCCTTGCACCTGCACTGTACATTTAAGCAGCAAGGGGTTCATATGAGATGAATTCAGTGATGCATCCATTAGTTGAGCAGAGGGCAAATTCCATATTTATTTCATGGATGAAAGTTGCTGTCCTTCCACAGGTTGCCTCTTAGTCTAATGTTTGTGTAGCTTAATGGCTAGTCATCAGATAGACACAAAATTATTGGAAAGTATTTATTTATTGTAAGAGCATTTTGGGAAACATTTGGACAGAACTAGACAGGACTTTGTCCCCATCAAAATGCTTTATGGTCTCAAATTCAGCAGTGTGGTTGAGATGTCAGACTAATCTATACTGGGAGTTTGTGGCCCAGAGGCATTCCTCTATCACTGGCGCCTGCTGCTCTGCAGGAACAGGATGGATGGAAGTGTGTGATCACCCTTTGCCTATCACTTGTGTGTTGCTTCATCTGTCCTGATGCATGTACTTCAGACAGTAGGGAATGTATCAGAAATGGGCTCTTTCTTCATCCCTTATTGCTAGAAACCTCTGCCTGAGCACCTTGCATGATCTGTCCCCCTAGCCCTGCTTCTAGATGAAGGATTGTCTTGCTGTCCATCTGGTGCACTAGGTTTATTTGACAGAGGAAATATTGTCTTCCTGTGTCAAGCAGCAGCATTTCTTTGATTTGCTTCCCCTTCTCTTCTTTTAAAGAACCTATCCTGTTAGAGAGAAACCAGCTCATAGACCTGACAGTAAGCAAGTACCTCAAAACCCAAGATACACAGGATGTTTACCTAATTTCTTCTTTACATAAATTCAGAATTTTTCTGAATGTAGACTTGCTTTCTAGTAATAAGTAGTTAGTTGGAAGGTAAGGTTTAGTTACTGGCTTCTAGAGAGCAAAGCACGATGGACTGGTATATGCTGACTTCTGTGAACAGACATCAGATTATTCTTTTCCAAAGATGTTTTACAGGAGCAGGAAAAGATTTTCATCTTCTAAAGGGAAGTCTTGGAGGTCTTCAAATAAGTACCTGTGTGACTTCTGTTTCCTCCCTGCAGGGAGGATTTAGGATAGTCCTCACTTCTTTAGCTAGATGGATTAAATACTTTTATTTTGCTTTCTTAGAGCTAATCGTGCTGTACAGATTCAGTGAGCTGCTGCTAGACAGCAATTAAAATTTTGTGACTTGTGTTCAGGTTTGGTGTTTTGTCTTCTCTCAGACTTCCACTTTCAGCAGAAAGAGTGATTCCATCTTTCTGTTTTTATTGAGTAGGGAAATATGCACATCCTCCAAAGAGAAAAAAAGCAAGAATAGGACTGGCAGTGGGATGCTAAAAAGGCATTCTCCTTTATCTAGCAGTAAGACTTTAATTAAAGCATCACATTGAAAACAAACAGAAAACCACTCAACTTGTGTGATGATAAATAACTGGGTTTTTTTTAGAAATATTGATCAAATTCTGACATAATAAGAGTTCACTATGAACTCAAAGTACAAGAGCTGAAATGTGCAACATTATATAGTACAACTGAGTAACATCCATCAAGCTAGCTGGCTTAGAAGATGGTACAGTAGATTAATTAAATAAAAAGCTTTCAAGGTTATGAACTTTCCAAAGACAGTGTGAGTCTGAGCCTGCACCCAAACATTTGGGAGCCTGAATCGGATCACCTCATTTCTGTTTTTCCAGTGGGCACGGCAAAACTCTGAGTAGCAGCATCTTAAAATCTGACAATGTTTTGGATCTAGATTTGCTTTCTGCAGCTTAAATCTAAGTCAATGGAGCAGCTGCAAATCAGTGTTATATTACAAGGAAAAACAAAAAAAACTATTTACTAGCTTTTCAAGATGGGCTCTTATGAGAATACTGTGCTGCATCTCTTACCTTCTGATAGGGTACTTGCTGGTTTTTTTAAGCAGGTATCACTCCAGTATCAGGGTGCTTTTTGAATTAGGGTGCTTACTTGTTTGTACCCCATAAGGTAAGGAAGCACTCTTGTACCAGTTTTGCAAGGGGAATGACTGAAGGATGTGTCCCATTTCCCCCAGGGAACCTGTTGCAGTACCAGCCCCAGGACAGTGTCCATCTGTGCTGCAAACCTGTGCTGCAGGAACTCCAGCTGCAGCTGGCTAGGAAGGGGTGTGGGCCTAAGCCACTAGCTTGTGCTGTTGTGTGGGCATGAAGGGAAGAGCAGTTAAGGGTGGTCAGCAGGGCTGATGTTGCTGGCTCTCTTCCAGTGAAAGGCAGCACCAATTCAGCTGTGTTTAATCTTCAGGCTGCATTTAAAGTGTTCTGAGTGTAATGCCCTTGTGGTTCCTGTGGCGGTTACATACCTTCTCCTTTCTTACCAGCTCTTCCCACCCTTCACAGCTGCCTGCTCAGCTGGCGTGGCTTGAGCTGGTGGCCAGAGAAGGGTAGAGATGCCCTGAACAGGTGACAGACATGACCGAAGCCCATCTGCCACGGCCTGCAGGCAGTTGCTAGGCAGGCAGCAGCTGGCAAGGCTGAGGCAGCACAGCTCTTGTGCTGGCATTGGGATAACTTGCCAGAAAATGCTTAAACTGAAGCATTTCGTAATAAATTCTTTCATCACTATTTCAAGGGAAAGACTGCCCATGGAGCTATGCAGTGGATGGCTGATGAGGTGTTTGCTATTAAAAGGAGCTATTTTCTGTAATGGAATCTAGCAAATAAGGGTTTTATGTCGTGTCTTAAAAAGTAAAGCTGTTTATGATCTTGTTCAATTTCTAGCCCTCCATTGCCCAAATTACTGGAGGGCCAAATTTAGAATTGAAAATTGTCAGTACTTCTTTAGCTGAAGTAGCCAGTTTCTTATGACTTTGTATGCTGGCAAGGGAGAGAAAGAACATCTTCATCTACCTTGTTTTTCAGGAAAAATCTGTTGGCTTAGTTTGAAGAATGTAAGAGGGAGAACATGTGCAGTGAAGTGGAAATCATCACAAGTACCTCTGATATAGACACGCATTTATTTTTGTTTCACAAGCTATGCAAACCCAGAATAATTAGCTGCAGCCCTTTGGCTTCTGACAAATTGCCAGTTCGTTTTTTGTGTGACAAAGTTTGGAGCCCTCATATTTCTCGCGACTTCCAAGCTGTTTCAAGCACTTCCACACCCAAAATTTCCTAGAGCTCTCACTTGCATTTTTAAATTCTAACATAGTGAAGATTTCCTGTTTTTGGTGGGTGTTTTCAAATGAACACTAATGCTCTTTTGTCTTAGAAAGATGTTCTAGTGAGTTGGCTGTAAAAGTGGGATTAGTTATTGTATTTCAAACTGCACGCTTTTTAATAGCAGTGGGATATGAAGGAGAACATGTTTTCCAATGTGAAACAACTGATTGTAGTAGTTACAATGATCTCGACTGCTGTCTTGTTTTCCTTTTTTCCCCAACTCTCTGGGAATTGAGATATTTAAAATCTTTTACTTGGGAAAAGAAAAATGTCCTTTGAGACATGGGTTTTTTTGAAACCTGCAAAGGGGAATTCAGGGTGCCCTCCGCACTTTTAAATTCTTCAATCAAAGTGAAATGCTAATGACAATGGTTTCTACTATTTGTTGATAGGGAGCTGTTGTTTTCTAGAAATGAGGATGGGTTTATTTTCACATGAAGTATTAATGGAATAAGCTTGAAACAGCAGTGTTCTGACCAAGAAAAGGAGCTTGTAAAATATATATTTGATAGCATATACAGAAAGATGTGACTGGAAAGCTTCCAAAGCAAGCAAGGTTGTTGAGATGTTGGAGAGTTGGCTCTCTAGTACTGGGAGAAGAAAGTTTATTTTTACTTGCATGCCAGGTCCTCAGAAAAGTGCATGTTTTCCTCAGAATGGCAGCCTGCTTTGCCTTCAGTGCATTTTTGGAATGATGCTATAGAGGCCCTCCAGCCCTTCCCAGTCTGGATTGTGTTAGATATTTTGTGTGTGTTTGAAGGTGGGGGGCCACTGGTTAAAATCTTGGAAAGATCCCAATTCTTCTTAGTGTCAGTGCTACAAAGGGTGTGCTAAGCACACAAAGTAGGGTCTTCCAAAACACCATTAATCTCAGTTTCAAACCCAGAAACAGCAGGAGCATGGAAGAACAAATCCCAGGCAGAATCATCCCCCTGGTCCTTCTCAGTAGGGGAGATCCTTCTGTGTGAGACCTTTGTGGGAGCTGAGAAGCAGCATTGCCCAGCAGGAATGAAGCACAGGTTCAGTGCAGGGAGAGATGATTTTGGCACAATGCTTTATATTGCATCAGCACGCTGGTCACTTAGGTACAGCATGGGCCTTTCTGGTCCACTGGGGAAGAAGAATAAATACACATCTCTTGGGGCAGGGGAGGGAGACAAAACTATGGAACATTTTCACTGTGTGGATTAAGCACATTAAATAAACAACAAACACTTAAAAATTAGACAGAGTAAGCCAAACCAGTCAAATTGCATTTAGATTTATTTTTCACTTTTGGTGAGTGGGAGAGAGAACCATGAAGAAATTTTTGTGTTTCAGAGAGTCTCTTACTGACTGGTTTGTCTGCTTTGTTTTGATGGTGAATCCCAGTAGCCTAGGAGAGGTGTGGGTTCTGCACTCAGTTGCACACAACACCGGTGTGAGTGAAAACATTACTAGGATTTAGAAATCTGTAACTAACGTAGAATGAATGGCTGTCAGGTTGGAGCTTGTACTGTTGGCCTATGGAGCCATCTCTGCCCAGCCCCTTTGTCTTCTCCCCACTCCTTGATATGTAGTGATGAGGCAGTGATTCCTAACAGTGCTAAAGGCTGGGAGTTGGGAAGTCCTGAGTGAAAGCCCAGTCCCTGTGGGACCTCTGTCAAAGATTTTGGTGGCTGTAATGGGACTGAAATTGCAGTGGGGAGTTGCCTTGCTTTGTCATTTACTGCAGGCACTTTGGGCAAGTCCCTTAAAATTCTGCCTCTGTTTCCTAATGAAGGTAATATTCCACTTAAGTTACTTTCAGATATCTAAGTGTATAGATTTAGAGAAAAAGGAGTGTCTAAAGGAAAATGGGGCTGTTACTTTTTGAAGATTGCTGTGTATAATATTCTTTCTGTCATTAGCGTATGTCTTCCCAGATACTTCTGTGAACTGCAAAGCTTCATAAATCCCTCATCAAGAAACAGTATGGATAAAAATAAGACCCTCACAGAAATGCTGGGTTGTAAAACTCTTTATTGGCCTCTTTTTGGAGCATACAATTCCCGTCATTGCACAAAATGGCAATTAGTGCTTTTATGAATCATGATTATTGCAGTGGTGCCTATTAGCCAACAAAGACTTGGCTTTAATTTGAGTCTGCATTAAACAATAGGATTATTTGTCTCACTGGCTGCAGGTGTTGTGATATGGTATCAAAACAGGCACATGGAGTGTGTTTAGAGACATGTGACTCAGGAAATAGCTTATTTTAAAACCAACCTGTCTCATTTGCAGTTTTGCTGAAACTGCAAAGTCAGTGTTGAAGTACAAATATGCATGTAGCTCTTTTGACCTTCTCTGAATTTTTTCTTGGAGCAGGAAGGATGGGGAGCTCATATGATACCATGACAGGGGTGACTGTATCTCTGACCCCGTCCTCTCCCAGATGCATGCCCCATCCTTTGTGTGTTTTGGGGGTGAAATCATGCAGTTCTCTGCTCCGTCAGAGTTGCAAGCTCATTCCTGTGACAGCAGTTGTAACCTTGTCTTCAGTCCTGGGGTTTAGTTCCACAGAGATGTTTTTTAGAAGCAATGACTCATATGTGCCCCGTAGCTCAGACCTGGTTGCTTCCAACAGAAGCTTTATAGAGAGAATACCATCAGAACAGTGAAGGAGGCTGTTTGTTTGCCTATCTTCCTCAGTGACAGTGCTGGTAGGGCTGAACTGCAGATCAGTGGAGCGTGAGGAAGTCTTTTAAATGTATGTTGACTCTTCTTTCTCCAGCTTCCCCCTGACTTACTTATTCCTTTGATCTGTGACCTGAGATAATTGTATCTGGAAATATTCCATGCTTGTTTGCTCTTCTGGTACTTCACAATTAAAGGAGATAAATATATTCATGTTGCAAGATTGAATGGTTCCAATAAATCCTGGTGCTTAAAGATGTTAAACCCGAAAGTTTCTTAGATTTTCCTGTATTTGGTCTTTAGCCTTAAGCTAGAGAAACTCCTAGTGCATGTACCTAAGCTACCTCGATATAAAACAGAGCACAATCAAATACAGCAAAAACTGGAAATGTTTTCCTGAACCTTACTGCCTTTGTGGAAATATAGCAGAAGACAGAAGAGTGGCTTCAACTTCATTAGAACAGCTGAACTTCTGCCCCCATCTCACTCCCTTTTTTCTCTCCAAGGGGCATTGTGTTTTAAGGGTGACGTCTTTTGTTAGAAACAGTATTTTTCACTTTAACAGTGCATTTCTGATGAAAGCAATATACCTGTTTTTTCTTTAATTTCTTTTTGAAAAATGTAGATCTCTTTGCTGTATGTCTAAATGTAGACAGATCAGACAGAAAGGGTTTCTGCACATGTTGTAGGGAGTTCTCTGTGCCTTTGGTTGTTATTTTGCAGTATCTCTCATATTGACCTTTTGATGGAAAACACTTCTGGACTTTTTGACAGTTTGTTTTTAATTACTGTCAATTTTTTGGTAATATTTACTGCTAATGGTAATTTTGCACTGATACCAAAAACTATGCAATTAATAGTGTAAGGTGAAAATTGTTGAATGTAGGATTTTACTTTGAGAAAGACAGGAGATTACCAGGGGAAGTCTAGATCATTATAAGCATAGTTTCTCCAATGTGAGGTAGAAATGGTTTATCCAAAATGTGTATTTCTTTAGCATAAGGTCACAGAGCTGCAGTATGTTAATTTTTTACTTTATTTTTATTTTTTTCAACCCTCTTCCCTCATATAACTTGTCACAAAGGAGACTGCTACTGCAGCTTTCTAGATGAGATTCGTGTGGCACTCTACTGGCTATGCCAGGAGCAAGGGTGGGTAACAACACTTAGTAAATGGATTGAAATAGTCATTGGATACCTAAGGGCATTGATCTGCCCTAAGCAGTCCCTTAGCAGGTGATGGAAGTGACTTTTGGAAAGCTCTTTTCAAAGAGAAGGTTGAGGGCAAGAGTTATTAACTTTATTCCCATAGACTGATGGAAGCCTGGAGAGAAGCTTTCTCCCGCAGGTTCCTGTGAATATCTCTGTTGCTCGCATTTATACCGCGAAGAAACTTAAAGATGGTTTGCCATGCATTTAGTAATGAATCTGTATAAATCCCAAAGCCAGAGGAACCACAAAAGCCATCCATCTTTGTGCAGTTCTGTGAGGCAGCTTTGTTCATGGTAGTTACAGTTTGTGCTCTGCTGCTTCTCCTCCGGCTCACCTGCCCATAGAACAGGGTGATTTTGTTCCCAGGACGCTCCGTATCCAGGTGTGCTTTCTGTGACGGAACTTCATTAAAAACAGAGCTAACCCAAGCCTGACTTCAGTGTGCTGATTTGTCACTGAAATGGTGATACCATAGTACATTTTACTTTAATGGTTCTTTTCTTATGTTAAGGTTATTTTTGTCAAAAGGAGTCAAAAGAATTACTTGTTGCCCATATTATTAAAAAAGCCTGTCAAGAGAATTTCTCAGCTGTGCTTTTGGTTAAACCTTGCTTGTCAGCCTGTAGGATCCTAAGGCAACGCTATCAGCTAACCAGTCAGTAATGTATCTCACATTTCAGTCACAATTTAAAGGAAAAAAATCAAATCGAGGATGGTGTTGCTTTGAAAACTGGCACAACAGGACTTACTGGTGGGAGAGCAGAAACTACACCTGTATACAAACCACAGACTGCTTCTGTCATTGCGGAGCCATGGACTTACCTTACACTGTTTTTTGGTTGCTATTTTAGGATCCATGACAGTTCAGTGTCTTACTAGAATTCACAGATCAGTTTTTCAGCCTGAGCTTCCTTCAGTAAATTATAGTTGCCTCATTTAATTTTGCAGTTGACGTGCTTCCCTGAATAAATTCGTGTCTAATTTAAAGTTGTTATACATGTTAATTTATACATAGCGTCCTTGTTTGAGTGTGTGTTTTAAGGTGAGCATTCAGTAGTTAGTGAGGGCCTTTTCTACAAAAAAAGTATTCCTCCTCCTGGTGCCTTGCCAAAGTGCAAAGAAGTAATTTACAGTGTTTTGACAGAATCATCCCAGGACGGGATGGAGAAGATGCCATTGGGACTGAGCTAATACTGTAAAAGATTGAAATGTAAAGAAAATAACTGTTGTAGAGGAATTTTTGGCTGACTTTGCAATCTGAGAAGCTTTTTAGTTTTGTTTTTGTCAAAAATTCTTGATTGGAGCCAAGAGCTTCCTTTACTCAAAGGTCTAAGTACATCTGAAATTGTTTTCTTGTACAAGAAGCTTCGTTGCACAAGTGCAGTGTCCTGTAACCTCAGCAGCACAGCCAGTGTTAAATTGTTCATTGCCTTACTGATGGCAAGATTAGAGAACAAGCTAACTGCTTTCTGTAGAGAATTTATGTTGATTGCAGAGAGGTCATTTGTACTTTAGGTTAGCTTGGAAAATGTTCTTTCCTGTAACCTAGATGAGCTTATTTTGTAATACTTTCCTTTATAATAACATCCTTAAGTGGCTGAAAAAAGAACAGCAGCTATAAAGAAGGAAACAGAACCTTTTCTTTTTAAGTACAAAGCAGTTTGAAACTGAGTCAAAGCAGATTACATGTTCATGAGCCTGTTGTGATGACTTACATACCATGCAAGACTTAATAGCTGGTTATCAGTGAACTAAGTGACTAAAAAGGAGGTAGAGATAGCACTAGTTCCCTGCTGGTGACAGATCCTTCCACTGGTCCCTGTTACTGATAGTTTTTCCACTTCTGAGCCAAAAAGGGCAGGTTAGAGTTGATGATCCTCCACTGGCCAGAGGACCTCTCCTGCCAGTAAAAGGCCATAGCCTCACACTGCTTTCAGTTTCTGTTGGGTAAGGAAACTACACCCTGGTGGTTGGTCTCGTCTAACAGGTGTGTTGAATGCTCAAGTTTTCTGCTTTCTTCTGATAAATGCTGCGACTGCTTTTCTTCAAGGTAGCTGAGTCTCAGCTTCTTCAACCTACTTGTACAATTAAATCAATGCGTTTCTACTTTTTCTGTGCTTCCAAAAATCTGAATCTTTTCAAGTGAGCCTGTAGAAGTGGATGCACACAAAAGCTGTGTTGGCTCTGTGAGCACTGAGTGCCGCATAGGTGTGATCATGCTGTACCTGAGCAGGTACAACACTCTCAGGTACCAGGACAGTGCTGCTGCTTGTGCTGTAGCATGTTCAGTCTATACTGTATGGTCCAGGCCTTGCGGTGCCTTTTAAAGGTCTGTTGGTGTAATGTCTTTTCACTAGTTTAGTACAGTCAGCCCTTTGTACAGCAGCTCAGTGGATTATATTTACTTCTGTATTAGTATCGAGTAGGTTTGACTTCAGTATAGCACAAGGAAGAGTGACACACAAAGAGGCTAGTGAGGTACCCTGATGGTCAGTGGGTAGTTGGTGTAGTGGAAGTTTAGAAGGCAAGTGCAATTCCATTTTCCCAGCTGTGTCTTCAGCTTCTCTCTTGTCAAGGTCCTTTCCTCTGAAGTGGCAAACTGCTGACTTAGACACGAGAAAGGTTTAAATGATGCTTTCAGCAAGTCTCCTTTCACCACACTCCTGGCTTTGCTTACTATATCTGTGCACTGCCAACCAGTGTATACCCTTGTGGGCAAGGAGGACCTCTCCAGGCAGGAATGGGAGTGCCTCACCCAATTGCAGCCCCAGGGAAACACCAGCTGGAAGCACTAGTGTTGCAAGTGGACAGCATCTTGCTCAGTATGGACTGACTGAGTTCAAACCGAAGGTAGGCGTGGCCAGCCCACTGTCCTTGAACCACATTGGACTTGAAAGTTGTTCTTATGTGTTTGCTAAGCCATGGTCACATCCAGGAACTGTGGTAGTCCCAAATCAGTGGAGATTATTGTCAGGTGTCCTGTACTTTCTTAGCAGCTGGTAAAGGGGGCTGTTGGTGTTTTTATAGTTCATGGCTCTGTGACACTTTTGATGTGTTCTTTTCAAATCAATGAATCTGACTGCTTTTACCTTTTCCATAAATCTGAATATACCCAGTTTTGGAGGATTGTTTTTTATAACTACTGTCCAAGACTCTCCTGGAGTGGGAACAGCCTAACTCTGCCTACAGCAAAAGTGATTTTGAAGTAATGCTATGCAGTCTTTTTGTTTAAGGAGTCACAATGCAAATGCAGCATAATCATGCATGAAAAATAATCTGTCCATGGAAATGCTGTCTTGATGGTCTACTTTGTTACTGCCCAGATATGTCAGTCTGTAGCCAAGTTTTGGTGCAGTAATAGCATCAAGTTAATGTTTAAAAGAAGAGCAGATAGAGTTCACTTCATCGTCAGTAGAGAGAAGTACTAAGCATAGTTGTTGATGATTAGGAATTTTAATTCCTTACAAATTTTCTTAAGATTGATGTGCTGCAACTTTATTTATTGAATCCCTCAGGATTGTTTATGATTTTGTCTTAAGAACTTGGTGTGTTTGCAGAGGATCACTTAGCAACAGTCTATGCCACAGTGACATGCTCACGCTAGTACTATGAAACATAAAACAATGAGGAAACACCCAGAAACAGCAAGTAAATAGAAATTTAAAGCAAAACAAAGAGCTCACTTACTGAACAGTTCCGCATTACTATGGAGGGGCACTGCTTGTAAATTTCTTTACATACATGTTTGTAATCTTGATCTAATGATACTCTCTGCTTATGTAGATGTTCCTATTCATGGGACATCTCTAGCTCTTATAATGGAGCATCTCCTGAGTATTTAAAATAAAAGCAACTATTTGATATTGGAACAACTCATACTCTAATATTTTAAGTCTTCTTAATTAGTGCTCCATCAAGTAATAGCTAAGGAATAAAAGTTCCCTGGAAGGGTCTTGTATCTAGACTGGTATTCCAGCTTTACAGCTTTGTGCACTCTTTGTACAGCTCTAAGACTCTTCTGCTTCTAATAATATTTCTTTTCCTGTGGTGGGGTTTTTTTCTTGTTTAGGTTTAGGCTTCTGTTCGATCAAGAGGAGTTATAAATTCAGGTCTGAATGTCTGCATATTTCAGGCCTTTTGTTATTGTATATTGATACCGATACTGTGCTTGACTTAAATGACTTCTCAGCAGGTCTGTGGAAAGGGACCTGGGGGTGCTGGTCGATGGCAAGTTGAGCATGAGCCAGCAGTGCCCTGGCAGCCAGGAGGGCCAAGCATGTTCTGGGGGGCATCAGGCCCAGCATCGCCAGCCGGGCAAGGGAGGGGATTGTCCCGCTCTGCTCTGCACTGGAGCAGCCTCACCTCAAGTGCTGGGGACAGTTTTGGGTGCCACAATATAAAAAAGCCAAAAAGCTGTTAGAGAGTGTCCAGAGGAGGCCATGAAGATGTGAAGGGCCTTGAGGGGAAGCTGTGCGAGGAGCAGCAGAGGTCACTTGGTCTATTCAGCCTGGGAAGAGGAGGCTGAGGGGAGACCCCACTGCAGTCTAGAACTTCCTGTGAGGGAAAGAGGAGGGGCAGCCACTGATCTCTTGACTCTCAAGACCAGTGACAGGACTCAAGGAAAGGTATGAAACTGAGTCAGAGAAGGTTTAGGTTGGATATCAGAGGAAGGTTTTTCACCCAGAGGGTGGTTGAGCACTGGAACAGGCTCCCCAGGGAGGTGGTCACAGCTTCAAGCCTGCCTGAGTTCAAGAAGTGCTTGGACAACACTTTCAGGCATGTGCTGTGATTCTTGGAGTGTCCTGCACCGGGCCAGGAGTTGGACTCAGTGACTGTGATGGGTCCCTTCTGTGATTCTATGACTCTGTGACTTAGCTCACACTAGAGGTGAAAGCTGAACATGATCAGAAAAGATCTTCTTTTTTAAAAATTGCCCTTGGTGTCTGGGGTATGGACAAATAGTGGGAAATGCTCCACATCTGTGTTTGGTACAACAGTAAGTCAACAGGAACATAAATTACACTGTGTTTATAGATCTTAGTGGCTCAAGGGGTGCATAGTAGGTGTGGGAAAAGTTAAGTATTGTAAGGAAATGCTTTATTGTAAGTATTCTTTCTGATCCTGGGATGTGCACTGAACAAATTCTACTATTTTTTTAACTTTTGAAGAACGAACCAAAATGCAGTATTTGCATTTAGTGTTACCTTAGTTTTAAAGGAGTATGGATATGAATCCAAGTTTTAATGGAAAAACTAAAATTTTGCTGGAATTCAATTTATTGTTGCTGGTATTCCTGCAGTCACTTAAAATTCTTAGTTTCCTGACATTAGAATCTGGAGTCTTCAAGAAGGAGAAAACAGAGAATGTTATTCTTTTCTTTGGAAAATATTCCATGTAAAATACATTCTTCTAGTAAGGAAGGTATGAAAATACAGTGCTAAGCATGAGTGGTGGTATTTGCTACTAAAATGGGGAGGCTATCGTACTTAAGGACCTCAGGTCTTAACTCAGTTGCTTACTCTGCCATACAACAAACCTGTAAGCTGGAACAGGTCAACAACAAATCAGTGCTGAATTCTCTCTCTCAGTTTGCAAAACCAAAGCTGTGTCTATAATCTGTTATAACACTGAAGGATGAGCTCTTTTGCTGTAGCATGCTTCACTGACCAACCTGCAGGCTGTCATGCTGTATGCCTACTTCATTCATAACACTACAGATGCTGAAAATCACTGTGTTCACCCAGGCTGGCTTTATCTGAGATGAGGCAGCTCTAGGAGGTGAGGCAAGGAAATGCCACACAAAGTCTGTTTTGGCGAGGATTATCACTGTTTGTTGAGGCTGATGGGGTAGGCCAAACCAAACCCATCTTGGTTGTCTTGTTCTGTGGGCAGCGTAAAGAGATCATTTAAGGTTGTGCTGTCATTTCTGCAGATGCTTGTGGCAGCCAAGGATTTGAAGAACTTATATTTTATTGGAACAAGAAACCATTAGTTGTGGCTAGGGCTTTGAATTAAGTGCTCTCATTGCAATTGTTTGCATATAAACCACATACAGTGCTTCCTAACATTTCAGTCTGGTGTTGGGAACTTTATAGCAGACTTTTCTCTCCTGTCTGATTTCCATGCATTTCCCGCTATCTACTTTAATATCCATTGCTTCATGCATTTGTTATTTCTCCTATTTCAAAAGCATTTGACCAAGAATAAATGGGTAAAAGAAAAAGCCCTCTACAAGCTAATTCTAAAACTGAAGACCATCAAAATAGTATTTGTGGATGTGTTTTATTAAGGCTAACAGTAAAAACATTAGATGCTGCTTCTCTGTGTGTTGTAGTTTGAGGATTAGATGCTCAAAAGAGATCAATGGCATGTCTACCAAAACGTTCAAGTCACTTAATCTCCATTTTGAAGGCATGCGTTTATGTCAAGGATACATACAACTTGCTGGTCAGTGGTTTGCATTTGGCCCTTGTTTTACAGGCTTTTACTGACTGGCTCATTTTTTTAAACTCTGTGTATAGAACTTCCTTTTGAGCCAAATAATTCTGCAGTTAAGATAAGCAGGTTAAACCTGAAGTACAGAGCTTTGGAAGAGCAAATTTCAAACTTCAGACCACTCTTTGCACCAGCTCTGCATCCTTCTTGGTTCCCCTTCACAAACATCTGCGCTATGGTGTTTAGAACAGGCTGTACTGAAGGACCTGTGTTTGGAGCCCGTCCTGTGCTTGTACTTGAAGTTGTCTGGAGGCAAGCCAACTCCTCATTTTAAGGTTGCAAAATTGTGCTAGTGTGGCAGAGGACTGGTTCTTTTCTCCATGGGTCTTACTAGCCTCCTGAGCCCTGTGCCCCATCAGTGAGGCCAGGCAGCATCCCCAACAGGGCAAGGGTCCATCTGCTCTGGCTGTGGAAAGAAGTGGCAAATTGTGCATGTCTCTGCCTGTATGTGACCACAGAGCTACCCAAAGTGTGTTCATCTATCCAAGCACGGCATTGGAATAACTTTCTGTAGAGAGAGCACTGGTGATGAGAAGCCTCCTGCTTTGTGATGAGTTGTTAGGAGGTTCCCTCTAAACTGCTCGTCTCCCTTCTGCTCCTTGCTAGCTGTGTACCAGCTCCCCTGCTGTGCTTGTCACACCTTGTTCCCTGCACTGGGACAGGCAGAAGCATGCCTTGCCACTGGGGTGTGGCTGCAGCACATCCTGGGCTGTAAGCTATGGTGCTAGCTCTTAGCTGGAGGTGGCAGCCTCCATGTTGAAACATTTGCTGTTGTGTCCTGCAGCCAACCTCACTGAGGACTCCTGCCTCCTGCACCACTGCTGAATGCTGAATTACAGCCTGACTCCAGCTGTAGTCTTCTGAAAGACAAGTGTGACAGAACTAGAGCTGCCAACACTAAATTTTTCATATGTTCCTTTAGATTTTGAAAGGTGATTTTTTTTTTTAATGGCATAGAGGGTGTAGTGGGAACATGAAATTTACAGTACTACAATGGAAATGAGGTGCTCTAGTAAGGGAAAAAAAGTCATTAAAAGATATTACTAGGTATCAAATCAGCTTCACAGTTAGTAAAAACTGTTTAAAATCATGATCTTATTATTTTCACAAAGATAAGTATTCCATCGGGTTGTCAGTTATGATGGAGGTCATGGTGAGGGGAAGTTCTGTGGCTTAGGTCGTAGGACAAGTCAGATGACTTACCATACTAGTCCTTCTTACATTTGAATTCTGAGGTAAGTTGCTACGTAATGAGCCTGCTTTTCAAAGGTGCTGAGCAGCTGCTGTTGAGGTTCATGCAAAAAACCAAATGCTGTAGCTGTCTCCTCAGGGTGTAAATACGAATGCAGCAGCCCACTCTGCACAGACGTGTGTGTGTGAATCTCATCCCATCTGTCCACTCATCCCCTAAAGAATCTTACCTGAAAATTTTTTTCTGAATGAATTCCATTATCAAATGCTGGCAGATTTTCGGACCATCTTTACTGTTAAACTGCTTGTATTTTTGTTGTTCTAGACCTCTTCTATTACTTAGTGATGCAAATGTGCATAAGTGACTTGTGCTTTTGGGGCACACGAAGGCAAAGCCTCTCAGTCCGTGTGCTGAAGGTAATCCACTGGTATCCTTCCCTCTGCGAACATTCATAGAAATTGCTGTACATTTTTTGGCTATTTTTGAAGGACTTTTCTAGCTTCAGAGCAAAATATAATACAATGCAATGGCCTGTGTTATGCTTTACAAAATAGCATGATTTTGCTATTTGTGTTTCTCATGGCTCTATTTAAAAGAAAACACTACATTGCGAATCTACTATAGGAATTCAGCTCTATGATCCTTGTGGGTTCCTTCTAATTCAGGGTATTCTGTGATATCATGGTACTTATTGGCAGTGCAGTAGAAGAAAACTAAAATTACAGGCTTTTAATTTTTTATTTCCTAGAAAATAAGCTTTACAGAATGAGGAATTTCTGTTAATGTTTCAGTGATTACACTTTTATTCCTTTGCAGTTACTGAGATACCACCATATGCAAAGGAATATGAACACTCCATAGGCGTGCTAGGTATGTGGTAGGGAAAAAAGGCTTATAATACCAACTTCAGGATGAAAACTTTTTTTAATGAGATAATTTCAGTATTCAGTGAGGGATTTTGGTTCTGTGGGAACTGGTCAAATATAGCAGACATAAATATAGAAGGCAAGTAGCATGGCAACTTGGAGAGCCTCTGCCCCTATAAAATTAAAAAAACCCCCAAACACACCAGCAGCTTATTGCTGCATTTTTAGTATGCTTTTTTGAAAGAGTCTGAAGGGCTGAGGGTGTGAGAGACTGCTCTCTTCAACAGTCTAGGCAGACTGCATAAAAGCCTTTTCTGTAGTCTGGTACATCCTGTGGTCCAAGGAGGTGGCTCTGGGCAGGAGCTGTGGGAGTGCTCCTGTGGTATAGCTGGGAAAGTGGGGTTGCAGGAGCAGCCTTTGTAGGTAGCATCTTTTCCACATTGACTGGATGATCTGCTAAAGAGCATGAAATATGTAGTTATGTTGCTAATCTGGACTAAAGTCAATCCCAGTGTGTCCTCCTTTCCTAATTTTCCTAGGAAGATTCATACTAACACAAGTGTGGGCCTGTGACTCAGCCACACCTCCCATTGCATTTTAAAATACCATGTATTTTAGATAGAGCAGTCCCAGACCTGTTTTTGAGGATACCACCCATTTTCTCCAGAATTCAGGACAACCTTTGGATTCTGAAATAGCAGACTAATGTAATGAGCTTGAAATGTTTTAAAAAAGGAAAAACTGTGAAAGAAAAGTTTTATTACCAAGAAAATGAAGGTCAACCCTTCTGCAAGTACAGGATGAAGAGGGGAAACTTTATACTCCTGGTAAAAATAATTCCCTTGCTGTTGCTTCCTAAAGTAAAATCCAACCAAATAAAAAAGAAACAAACCAGAATAAGTGAAATAAATTGTTACTCTGTTGCTCTCACCTTTATAGTTGGGTAGTTAGCTTATGTCTAACTGCCTTGTGTCAGTCTGAGATATAAATATAAGTGATAAAATGCACTTTATTGGATGAGCTGGAAATTAATTGCTGTTAGGTCTTAGTTTTTTCTCATCATGTTTCCCATAAAAGGAGACCGCTTGAAAGGCACCCATTTTTCATGAGCTATTTTTATTACTTAAAAGTTACGTGAAGCACTTATTTGAAGCATTTATTTTCAGCAGAGAAGAAAACAGTTGAATTCTCCTGTGTATATTCTTAGTTTCTGCTGCAAGGTGAATTCTGCTGCAAAGCCCACTGCCATGGTGGTAGTACAGCTGGATTGCAGTGCCTTGCCTCCACCAGTGCTAACTGTGTCAACCTATGTTTTGTTGGTTTTAACCATAAAACCAGCTCCTGCTATATATTACCAGGATAAATTCAGTGGTACTTAGCATGTTTCAGCTACTTTACCATTTTGCTTTTGTCTACAGGCAAGAAAATACTTAAAATTGAAATTGCCACTGTTAGCAGGAAAACTAAAGGTGAGACTGCCCCCAGCATAGTACTCATTGCCAGTGCCCCCAGGAGATGAGCTGGCTAGTTTTTGTGTTTTCTGGGGTCATCCTGGGTTGTAGGGTGCATAAAGAGAGGAAGGGGAAGAAAGATCATAGATTGCAGTGAGAAAATATGACAAGCCTTGAAGCCTTATTGTCAGTTACACATGGCAGTAATAAATAAGACATCCTTTCTGTGACTTACCTTTGTCTCTTAGAGCATCTTTACCAGATGTAGATACTCACAGTGTTGAAACACCTGACTCAGGATATGCTGTGGAAGTTTATTTTTATTAATCCTTGCTGCCTGGCTTCTGCTGAGCCCAGGTTGCCTCTGAAAGCTCCTATCAGACAGTAAATAAAACCAGTTTTGTTTGCAAAGGGAGTTTCCTAATTGCACTGGTAGTTTATACGGTGTTGAAGTGCACATACTGGAGAGACTATGAACTTGCCAAATATTGAAAACTGTCACTTCTTTGAGTTTCTTGGTGGAGAGGCTGTTTTCCCTTTGTCAAATGAGCTGGACTTTAAAAAATGCTGGTTGTTGATAGTCAATGCAAGGAAGTGCCTGGAACCGCAGAGCACACTGCAGCACATAGCACTTCCCAAAATACACTTACATGGGTATGTCTCTGCAAATAGCTGTAGGTCACAGCTATTAAACCTGCGGTTACTCAGCCCTGTGTTGCTACAGGATAGTTAATGGACTGAACTCCAGCTATGATAGGTCTTTTTGCATTATTGGTGGTATTCAGATGTACTGCTGTCCATTGTGAATGCCACAGAGCTGAGCTGTGTAAGAGCTTGTTAAACCTCAGAAGAGATTTATTTGGAAAGCTCAAGTTAAAGCTTGAATGACACACGTCTGTAGTAAGCAATATATGAATACTCAGAACACTAACCCTGCAAGCCTGCCTTGGTTAAGGACATGGCAGATGTCTGCAGTCTCTACGGAGTGGAGGAGGCCAGTCATTTTCAAATGCAGGAGGTAATTTTCTTGGTCTTAGTTTCACATTTTGCAGGCTGGCAGGGTCCTGAGGTGAGAGGCAGCACACGGATTGAAGCTGGGCAAGCTGCGGTTACAGAACCAGTGCTGCCTTTATGGAAAGGACAGGTCCAATCCCCCTGCACGGTGATGGTGTCCTGCTTTGCTGGGAGCAAAAGTGCTGTGACAAAGAAAGGATCCCAACTAAAAAGTTCTGTGTAAAGCTTTTCTGGTTGGCTGAATTAGGGAGGGGGACTCTGTGTATATGGAAATACCTATGCTGTTTCCCCGAAGTGCAGGATCACTGCTTATGTTTTGTCTGTTGTTTGGTGTAAGTTTTTTCATAAAGCTTCAACCGACTGGACTTTCACCAGTTCCCATGGGAGATTGCACCTTTGAGTGCCAGCAAGTCTTTCTTGGGTGATCAGCCCATACATTTCCTTCTTGTCACCCTGTCAGTCCTACTTAACCCATTTGGTATGGTGCTTATCTTAAGCATTATCTTTCTTCTAGGGCAAAGCACCTTTCAGATGCTGATACTCTTTTACCTTACCACCTGTTTGCCATGGCTGAAAGTAGGGTTGCTCCACAGCTGCCTGGCTTCAGCAGTTGATGAGCTGTACATCCACACCCTTTATCTTGTGGTAACTTGTTTGCTTGGATGTAACCTAAGAATTTCAAACTAACTGCCTAGGAAACTTAGGTACCTAAAGGTCACAGCCGTGACCTGGAAACCTGAATCCTCATGTTCTTATGGATATCTTATCTATGTTTCGCCTTCTTAGTGGAAATCAAGCCCTTTTGTCTGTTTTTGTTTTGCTGGTCACAATGTTTCTTCCAGCATTGTAGTGCTCTTTTTCCTGTCAGCTTTGAAAGGTGCTTCCATTCCATGTATTTTGCAAGGATATCACATATTGACTTAGTGGTGTTTTGGAACGGACTATGATTTACTTTATGTAAAGCTTGATGTGATACAATTGGAGTTTGTTCTCCTTTTTCTCTTTCCTTCCCTCCCATTTGCACTTGAGAAAACTTTCCCAGTTTAGCTCTCACACCCCACAGCAGAAAGGTTTCCTGTATTGCTGGTCTGGTCCTTTCTGCATGTTTGATTATATTACCACACAGGTGTATTTCTGAGGCACCTACACTTCTGCTTTCACTCAGTGTATTCATACTGAGGCAGCCACAAGAGGAGTGAGAAATGCAGTGGTGTTTATTTTGTTACAGACCAAATAGCATTGTGAAGAATCTTCTGTTTTGATTCCAGTCTTATACCTTCCCCCCAAAGGTGATTTTGATGTGGAACAGGTTTGTAAGTAGTATTATAACATTAATTTTAAAGCATGTTTTGCCAGTAAACAAATAAATAAGTACATAAATACCAATTGCTTGCAGGCTTTCTGCTTCCTTTCCCTGCTGTTTTATGAAACCCTCGAGACATTAACTGCCACTCAGAAGTTTCCATTGGGCTATGTGTAACAATCCTCCAAAATCTGAGGAGTGCTTCAAAGGGTTCCCCCTCACTCTTACGAAAGTACTCTACTTTGGCAAAATTTCCCTTGATTCAAGATCTACCTATGCCAGGGTTTCCTTGCAGGATTTCAGGCTGATTCAGGTGAAGCCTTTTGCATGTTGATTCATTTTTATTCTCAAGTGAATTTGGCAAATCTTTGTTAGCATTTTTTTGCATATCTTTAATTTTCCTGCTTCTCCTAAAGAACAGTTAGTCCCCTCTGCAAAGGTTCTCAAAGAGCATTCATCTGACTTGTCATCTTTTATTCTTATGTATTGCACTGCTCCTGGGAGTAATCTTCCAGTTGTAACATGGTGCTATTTATCCCCCCAGTGGCATCCCCAGCTGCTGCTTGCCTCTGGCAAAGAAGACAAATGGTTATTGTGTTCTGGAGCCATGCCAGGTCTTCTGTGTCTCCACTTGGTCAGTATTGTTGTGTTTTATTTAGGAACTAGCAGTGTTTGAATAACACTGGTTTATTTTGAGCCTTTCCTTCTCCATCTCCCCACACTTCCCTCCCCCTCATTGAGTTTTTGTTTAGACACCTGGGCTTAGTAAAGGGAGACAGCCCGGCCTGATGAGCTCCTTAGTAACCTGAGAAAATACACTTTGAGCCTGAGGTTTTATAATAATGGTGAGGAGAATGTTTAGTTTTTCATACAAATGTTGGAGACAAATTGTTGTCTTTTGTTAAATTGTGTGGCTCAGAAGTGTTACCAATTTTTAGTAAATTGTTATACTCAAATTTCACTGAGAAAAACATGAATAAGCAACTCAGCCAGACTTTTATATATGCCTGTTAATATTTGTTTCAGAGTAAACACACCCTCATCAAAATCAAATTACTTTTCTGGTTTTATTGTCTACCCTTAACCTGTGTCTGCAGTGCTCATTTTTGTTGATGATTCAAACAAAATTTCAGCCATGGGTCCCTCTGCTACTGCTCTGAATAGCAGGTGACTTTACAGGACTGTTCGCCTCGCTGCTGATGGTTGGTTATCCCACACACATACTTGCATAAACCCCTTCCTTGAAAAGCCTGAAGTGCTTCATAGAATCACAGAATGGTTTGGGTTGGAAGGGACCTTGAAGATCATCTTGTTCCACCCCTCCTACCATGAGCAGGGACACCTTCTACTAGACCAGGTTGCTCAAAGCTCCATCTAGCCTGGCCTTGAACACTTCCAAGGATGAGGCATCCATAACCTCACTGGGCAACCTCTTCCAGTGCCTCACTGCCGCGATGCCACTGGTGAGGGCACTGGGCGTCCGCCCGCGGTTCCAGGGGCTGCCGAGCTACTTCGGGGGTGCAGGAGGGCTGGCGAAGGTCCAGCAAGGTTTCACCCAACCCACCAATGTTACAGGCGTGTGGAGGAAGGAGAGACAAGCTGAGGGCCTTCCCAGATGGTTTATTTGGGCGCCAGGACTGTGCCAGAGAAGCACTGGCACAGCGTGTTACAGTTACATATATACCAACACGAGGGGGGCAGGGGAGGTTACAAACATCCTCTGGAGGAGGAGTGCGNACAGCACACTGCAACACCTCACCACCCTCAAAGTGAAAAATTTCTTCTTAATATCTAATCTAAACCTGCTCTCTTCCAGTTTGAAGCCATTCCTCCTTGTCCTGTCACTCCATGCCCTTATCAGAAATCCCTCTCTGTCTCTCTTGTAGCCCCCTTTTATGTTCTAGAAGGCTTCATGAGTAGCTCTCATATAAGGTGAGCATGTTCCTATCTTCTCTTCAGCCAGGCCTCATTTAAGAGTCATACCCATAAGTAATGACATGGCCTAGCTAGGAGTGATTAGCAGATAGTCCACTAATTTTCTCAGGGAATTGTGAATGTATCTTGGTCATCTTCTTAGCTGTACATTAGGGAAATTGTTTCTGTGCCAGTGTTGAAAAGGGCATGCTCTGTCAGTGTATTTTAAATAGTTCTTGAAGGATGTGAAAAGCTTTTAACAGCTGAAATAAGTAAAGGAAAAAAAATGGAATAGGGGGGAAAAGTGTAATGTCAAAACTCAAGATCCACTGATAGTGAAATGACTTTCCTTCTTTTAAATTGCACAGCTGAAAATGTCACATTGCATTAATATGTTAAGTGTAGCTACAACATTTCTCTCTATGTCTTTCCATCTTATGAGGATATCTGCTTATACGTGTGTAGGGATGGGAAAGGGATTTTCATAAAGACCTTGGACATTCACCTGAACAACAGAAATGCCTGGTCTATGCCTGCCAGATGTTCTAAAATGTATTATTCACTCCTAATTTTAACCCCATCACATGATTTTAAATCTGAGTTTATCAGGAGCTTGAGCTCAAATTTCAAAGGTACTTTGTAAACCAGTGTGGTGAGTGGACCCCGGCTAGCAGCTAAGGCCCCAGGCAGTCCCTACTCACTCAGGTGGGCTCAGGTGTCCCAGGTGTGTCCCCTCCCAGCCTCTTGCCCACCTATGTCTATGCACGGGCTGCAGGGGCAGCTTCAGAGGCAGAGGTGGCCTGAGCAGTTTGCAAGCCCTGTTCAGCAATAACTGCAGCATGGGTGTATTATCAACACTGGTTTTGTCACCAGCTGAAAACACAGTGCTGCTGCTGTGAAGAAAATTAACTCCTATCCTTGCCAAACCCAGTACAACCAGTGACTGTCCTAAAGAGCCTCCTTCAGAGATCAGTTCTTGCTGTCTTGCGAAAGGAGAAATATTTGGTAGCTCTAAGAAGTTTGAGGAACTTTATCACAGAGAAGCAGCTCCAGAGTCTTCAGCACACCTTGGGAGCTGGTCAAAGCTTACAGTATTGCCCTGAAGTTGGGAAGTAGTAACAGACTGCTCCTGGCTAGTTGCAAAAGTGGAATAAAGAAGCTGTGCTAAACACACCACTATATCAAGCTGCAGGATCCTTGAGGTTGGCTGATGCTGTAGAGGCCTGAAAAGCTCGAGTTGAGATATAATAGAAGAACCTGGGTGTCAGTTCTGTTCTTGTGAGGCTTACAGCTGCTGTAGGTTCATAAGCATGTCTCTGATGTCCTGATTCAGTTTTTAAAGACAGAGTAAAATGGGCTAATGCTAAAAATGCATGGTGGAGGAAATAACTTGAAAGGGCTTAAATGACCTCCTGCATGGTGAACTTCGAGGTGTGAGAACATAGCAGGCACTCAGCTTAAAGGAAGTCAGACTACTAAAGCTTACTAAGGTAATGCTGGTAGTAAAGGGACAGAAACCAAGCCTTCTCAAGGTGAGTCTGATGCCTTGGAGGATAGTTTATTGTATTTTAGTTAAAACATTGCACTTCCAGCTATAATCCTTGTCTTTTTCTTCTGAAAAGCTACTGTGAAGAATTAAAAATCCTTGAAGGTCAGTGCTGATGGGCGCTCTCCAGGGCCTACATCCAGGGCCAAACTGGCCACACAGCTGTGGGTCAGTAGGAACATGGTATGGAGGATGCCTCTGTTTTTCAATCTCTGTGTTTTTCTGAGGACTTGGCTTAGAGTTCAGTCTTTCAGGGCATGCATGCAGATCTTGCAGTGCTTCCTGTTTGCCAGCAGTTGTACTTTCAGTGCAGTGCAGCTCTTGTATGCATTAGACACTCCATGTGGCTGCAGTTGTGCATGAGGCACCAGGAAGGTTTATCTCTGGTTTTTACATAAAGATTTCTGCCTTTCCCCACATCCTCTACACCCTGCCTCTTGTTTCCACGCAAATAGGAAGAAATAATGGTAAGTTGCCATTTACTACACAGTTGTAGAAAGGAATCCTTTTTAATGCAGCATATGACAGAAGTTTCTTGACACAAGTGACTTTCTGATTCATAGTTCTCCAACATCCCCTGCTCCAGCTTGGACAAGTTGATTATTTCCTCCTACCAGCAGATGTAAATAGGAAGAATTGGAGCTGTGATAACATTATCTTTAGTAGGGGCCAGCTGGGTCACACACCTTCTCTTTCCTGTCTGTAAACAGCAGCAAGGGATGGCCCTGTGGGCTGCTCGCAGGGAGTGGTGGCCTGATGGGAACTGACTGGAGAGGAGGGAGATGCCGGCTGGGCAGATATCCTCAGCTGCCAGGGATGGAGGGAAATAAAGAAGGCTTGTAGAGACATGCAAAGTGGAGAGGGAAGTCAGGGTCTGAAACACTTTTTAATATCTCTGGTAAGGTGAGAATCAGGAACTGGACAGCTCTGGATCACCTGCCTGCTGCTGGGGGTCCACTGCTGAAGGCATCCATACTCACATTGCAGTGCAGCTTAAAGGAAGCAGCCTTTGGAAACTGCCTTACCAGCTCCTGCTGGGAAATAGTTTTTCCACTCTGCTCTGATGTGAAGTGTGAACTTAATCTGCAGGAACTCTTTTTGCCAGTTTTTTGAGGTTTTTAAGTCAGCTTTTCAGTTGAGCAAGTACAATAAATCACGTGATGCAAAGGGGGAAAATTCTGATCTATTTTTCAGCATGGTCTATTAAAATCATCATTAAATAGAAGTTTTCCCTGAAGTTATATGAAGATGATTCTTATGTGGCTGATGCCATAAATTAAAATGGAAAACTTGTTCACATCGTTAGTTTTCAATAAGGGGGTTTCTTTTGGAAATATAGATTTATCCTGAAAGTTTCAAGTGTGCTTGTGCCCAAAAGGTTTAAAGATATTTTTCTTAGCGTAACAGAGAAGACCAAGCGGTCAGGAAGCACATGGAAGGGGAAGCAAACAGGCCCTTTTTGCCAATTGTATGTGAAAACTTCTGGGTATAAAAGCTGTGCCAGCAATGATACGTAATTTCAGCTTTTCCTGCTCCGAGAACTTGAAGCTGACTGGTTATGGTGAGGTGCCTGGCTCCCGAGTGGAACAGGCAAGGGAAAGAGTTTGTGTTCATGTCATTGTTTTAAGGAATTGTGTCAGAGAATACTTCTAATTATCAAGTGATGTCACTGAAATACAATGTAGTGGTTTCAAGCTCCTTTTTTTCCCTGAAATGTAGGCTTTTGAATACTCCAGTGGTGACAAATGCCCACAGAGATATGCACAGAAGCTCAGCATAAGTTCTTGGTTTCAGAAGATGGCTCAGAGTGGCAATGTGGCGGTTTTTTTCTCTACCATATCCTAAGTGAAAGTTAACTAGTTAGAAGCAAAGGAGAGAAAAAACATGTGCATGTGTATCTTCTCCAAGAAGGGCTCTTGGAAAGGTAGGAATATATATGTAAAAGAAAATATATAAATGCGTTTACCATATATAAATGTGTATATTATACTTACCTTTTTTTTGTGAACAACTTTCTTAGTGGCCAAGTTTCTAAGTTCAGCTGAGATGCCTCTGTGCTCAGCTGGTCTCTGTGCATGTTATTCTGCCCTTAGTAGTTCAGTGTGTCCTTGCTGAAAGCTGTGTAGCCATGTTTAGGTGCAGTGTCACGCCCATACTCTTGTTTCTCTAAATCTAGGTGCAGTCAAGCTGGTAGATGGAGTCAGATAGAACTCTGGAGAAAAGGCAGGAGATTTCTGAGCATTTATCCGTTTTAGAAGTGACTTTATGTCACTCCAGCAAAGCAGGAATTGGAAAAATGGATGTGAAGTCTAGCAGTGACAGAGCTGTGTATATGTTTATGGCAAGCTTTTCTGAAGTGGAAGCAGCAGGATGCAAGAAAAATGCTAAGGCACTGGCTGGATTTTTGAAGTGGGCTGTGAAATTTGGCTTTGTAGGTCGATGAGAGGTGGGAGAGAATAAGCTCAAAATTTTTGAAGATGAACAGGGGAGGACTTCCCTCTGATCCAAAAGAAGGGTGATGTGGTGAGAGATACAAGGAATCTGGAAGGTCTGGTTTGCAGTTGACAGAATGGGTCTTGCCCAGGTGAAAGCAGTGGAGAAATGCCATGGTGAAATTTGGAAAGAGTTTGGAGCTACTCCTGTGCAAAAGATTGGAGAAGGGAAGAGAGAGCAAATGAAGCATCATCTGTGCTGATGGATGAGAAGCTGTGGAGTGCATCTTGAGAGACAGCTGAGTGACATTCAAGACAAGTGCCTTGAAATCAGAGCTCAGGGAAGGAGCGCATGCAAACACGGTTTGGAAATTAGATTATAGCATGAAACCTTCTAGGAGTGTGTCTGGCACTCACTGTCCTATGGTTATAAGCTACACAGACAGGCTTTTCACACTCTGGCTGTGTCCTTGTATTTTAACTGTTTTATCCCCTTCCCATCTTTGCCTGTTGAAATGAGTATGAATACTGAAGATGGGATTTAGTGTCTGTGGAAGGCATACCAACAATTTATACCCTCCATTTTCTTAGGATGTTTTACCTGTTGCTGTGACAGGAAGGCTTGAGATTCCTGTAAACAGTGTTGAGTGAGGAATAAGAACTGCAATTTTAGCTATTCTTTTTCTAGCTCATTTAATTACCCCAACATTCACCATCTTCCCTGAATAGGAAATAATTTTCCTGTTCAAACAGTAGAAAGGAAAAGAAAATGAGTAGTGAGGGGTGGCTTATGTCATTTTAAAGCCCCAACAGTCAGATGGTAGATTTGTGAGACAAAACCTGAAACTATTAGTAACCAATTTAAATGAAATTTTGACCTACTTCTGTGTCACTGATATTCCTCTAAATCAGCACAGCCATCTCAGTGAGACAAGGTATCTGCAGGATCCTTGCAGAAATCCAGTGTGGCCTGGCTGCCTTGCCAAGGACAGAGCTGCAGGTTCCTTCTCCATCTGGTGAGGATGGCTTGTCAGTCAAGTGCATGAGGGAAGAACCAGAACTAGGGAGTGCCAGACTTGATTTTCAGGTCAATGACAAAGTGCTGCTTTGCCCGCTTCTTCCTGAGTGATGTTTCTGATGGTCTTTTTTTACTCTTGCCTCTATGCTGCTCACTTAGTGCTCTGTTTATAAAGTGGAATGCAAGTTTGAATAATCTGAAACCTGAGATTCTTCTGATGATCTCCATTGCTGTACCTCCTAGTTCTTTTGTTCCTCTGAGAATACTTAGGAAACTCCAGGAACAATATGTGTTCCTGGGTAGCAGATTTCAGTTTGTGCTGTACACCTCAGAATGCCCATTTATAGCATCAAATCAGTCAGTATTCCAGTGCAACAACAGTATTTATGATTAAGGTAAACTATTTCTTGCCAAAAAATGGTTAACACTCTAAGAATCTGCATTAGGCCAAATGCTCCTATTCATAGTTTATAAGGATCTGTGACCATGAAATGTGAGGAAGGGATTTTCTAGGTTCTTGAGCCTGTAACTTAAAAAGTTTGGTTGAATTCTTAAGCCTTTTTTTTTCATTTTGATTTTCTATTTCTAGTCATGAATGCCCTAAATGGGTGAAGTTGTTCCATAGGGCTCTCAGTAGTGCCTTTTTCACTAGTTTAACTGTTAAAAACCTCAGGCAAAATACCGTGATCCTGGTGAAACTGAGTTTATTTTTGTCATAGCTGTACTTCAGCTACCATACCAGCATACTTCTCTGAGCATAGGCTTAAATTTTTTGCATTATTTTCATTTTGTATTTAGTGAATGTTTTTCTATTTCTAATTCTCCCTTCTGTGTGATACTTCTAAGTGGTGGAGCCAGTTACGCTGTGTAGATATTAAGGCCTATCAGTAATCTACTTACTGTGCTAAGACCACTAATGAAGATGTTAAATAAAATGGTCACAAAAGCAGTGCCTGAGGAATGCCACTAGCACAGCCTCTCTGGTTTGCCATTGCTGCTTTCAGCCTGCAAGCCACTGTTGGCTTCTATTTAATTCTTCTTTCACCCTCCTGTGCTTCTATGGGTCCCTGTCTTTTTCCAGTTCCACCTGTCTGCATGGTTTACAGAGCGAGAGAAAGAAAGGAAAGGAAGGAAGGAAGGAAGAAAGGAAGGAAGGAAGGAAGGAAAGAAGGAAGAAAGAAAGAAAGAAAAAGAAAGAAAGAAAAAGAAAAAGAAAGAAAGTAGTTTTGCTGCATTTTCTCTGTCTAGAGAAGCAGTGGTCATATAGCCAATTAGATAGGTTTGGTCTGTCTTTTTGAGATTTGTGTCACTTTGTACTACATTTTTTTATTTACACCTGAAGATCTGATTATTTTTCAGCATCTTCAAATGTAGTGAAATGCTTTTGTACTTCTAGGTCAGATGAACAGTAAGTAGCCATCATCTTTCCCCCTTCTACTCTTTCCCTGATAGAGTTGCCTCTTTTTTTTTTTTTTTAATCCTTTTGAAGCACTTTATAAAGGATACAGTTATTCAGAACCTTTGCATTACCATTCTCTGATCTCCTGTTCCTAATGTTTTGTTTATTTGAATTTTGTTTTATAGAGATGGGGGGGAGAGGTGCTTTGGGGGATTGTTTTTTAAATTTTTTTAAAAATATCCAGTTATGGGAAGAGAGACAGTTTCCCTTCACCTCAGCATGTTAAACTCTGAAGAGTCATCTGACATCCATGCCACTCCAGTAGGCTCTGTCTGATCAGGCATATTTCAGGTGTGATTCCTCTTATTCTAGAATGTGAAAGTATGACAGGCGAAATGAATTTGGAATGTCAAGGTGTGTATTCATTTCTCTATGACTGTGGGAAGAAGCCTGAAATTGATGCTGTTATTGGCTCCTGTGAATCCCACTCCATGAGTTCTGGCTTTGGCTGCTGGTACCCACTGATGTATCTGTTCCCATCTCTGTTCACCAACTTGCCTTGCCCCCATTACCAACCTCTTTATTCTTGTTGAAAGCTGAAGCCAGACATTTGTGTAAAATTAGCGGCTATTCCTGTATTATCTTTAATATTAACCCTAGGCTTGCTACACAGAGATCCCAGTTTTTCATCTTTTTAAAGTATTCCCAAAATACGTTTCACTCTTTGGCATGCTGGCAAAAAATGCTAAACATCCTTTATTATCAAATCCTGGAGCTTTTCACAACTCAGCAGTCTTTACTAATTACTTTCTTTATATATTTGTCATCCTGAAGTCATAAATCTGCTTGAATTGTACACCATTTTATCCTGTAATTTAAACGAACACAACTTGATGTAGTATTGTTTGTATTACTAAATTTTATGTTAGTTTTCCTGCTTCAGAATAGCTGGGCTATAACCTCAGTCAGATGGATTGTCAGACGATCTCAGCACAGCAAAAGCAAGACCTTTTATCATTTTAATTTAAAAGGAATTTTACTTAAAATGTTCTGCCTGGGTCAATGGTCTCCATAACGTGTTGGGCAGGCACTGCATTGGAAGACTGTTCACCTGGGTGGAAAAAAAGGTCTGATCTGTGGTTGAGCCATGGAGCACTTCTGAAGACTTTATCAGATGTGCTAGAAAGTAAAAAGCAAATCTGTTTTGCAGTTGTTGCAAAAGAAACTGTTGGCCATTAACTATTGATCACCACGTCTGCGCCAGGGTATTTGCTAATGCAGAGAGTCAGACCCACTGAGACTCTGGCCAGAGCCTTGCCTGTGTCCCAGCCACCTTCTCCTGACTGCACTTTCTGCTCCTTTCTCCAATACCTTCTAGCAACACAACACCAGTGAGGGTGGTCCAAGATGATTGTAATCTCCACCTTCTTCCTCAGTTTGATAAAAGATGAGCTGCTTCACCTTTGTAGCTGTGTTCATTTCAGACCATTTCAAATGCCTTCAAATTCACCCTTGGAAGGGACAGTTTAATCATTTTGTCTCACTGGGATCAGTGGTTTCAAGCTGAAGTAATGCTTCGTAATTGAAAGGCAACTTCACTCTTCCATAAGTAATACTTGCTGGAACAGAATGGAAGGGAATGCCACAGTCTCTTCAATCTCTTCATGATCTCTCTTCTGATTTCTGCTCATGCAGCATAGGGATATGATATAGATCAGCCTAAGCATGGCCTTCTCTATGTTTAAGAGCAACCTTACTAGTTTTTATTTTGCCTTTGCACTAAGTCTTCTAAAGCTTTTGTGTTTCTTCCCTGTTTTATTCCAGTGTACTTCTCCCTCCTTCTCCTCTGTCCTTTGCAGTTGCACAGGCATTACTAGCTATGCAGTGTTCATGACCAGCACCTTAAAATGTGTTTGGATGAAGGAGGATTTTTTTCTAAAGAGAAACATGTTTAAATTTTGGTTTGTTTTTCAGAAGGGATCCTAATTAGTTTAGGCAGCGGGTGAATAAAGAGCATAAAAACTTTCTACTCTAACTGCTATTGCTCCCTCCACATGTGTTTGAATTTCCTAGTACACAATCAAGAACACATAAATTCAACCAAGTGATGAGTAGACTGGTTTAAATGTACTTTTGGTGCTATCTACATTTGCTTACAACTTGATGTCATCCAAAGTCTCTTGAGAAAGGGAAATGCACCTAGAAATACAGCTCTCCGGGGGCTTGCAGCTAACAGAAGTGAAGAGGGTTCTGGCAGCCTGGCTGTGCCAGATGGGAGGCTTTGTTGAAGGGAGAATTACAGCAGAGACATTGGCAATTTCATGGGAAGTACAGCTGCACACACGGGAGCTCTGACTGCCCTTGATGTTTGACAGGTGCTGCTGAAGAATTAGCCATAAGCTGAGCCTGAGCTGTGTGGTGTGAGTCCAGAGCTGAGCTTTGTCAGCCCTTAGGATAAAGGGTAGTAGCCAGGCTTTCTGGGGGATGTTTCTTATGTATCAGCTTTTCTACTTATCTAATCCCATGATCCAAACGAACAAGGTTAGGTAATCCATGTTTGTTTGTCTTCAAGAGAAACTTTCAGAATACTCTTCTTTCATCTTAACTTTCTCTGTATCCAGTAGTTATTAAAAAACAAAGGTATTTGTAGTACTGTAAGGTCTTGATCTTTTGATTCCACATATGGTGATATAATTAAACACTGAAAACTTCAGAGAAGTAAAGTTCACCACTCTCATGCCCCTCCCTGTGGTTACCTGGGCTGTATTGGCTGTAGTGCTGCAGTATTTCTGTATTCTGGATTAGCTGGAGTGTTCTCCATGGATAGATTCTCCATTCCACTCCTCCTCTGATGTCTGCTCTCCTACAGGGTTGATAGAGCTGTCAGTTCAATAACTGGGCTAGAGCTGACCCAGCTCACTCAAAAAACCCATTAAAATTCTGCCATATAAAGTCCAAAAAAATGTAAGGATTTCTGGGTCTGATTTGCCCATTCCAGAAGTGAGCCAGAGGTTTTGTGAACCACTTAGTAATTTTTCCATACCTTCCACTACTGAGATTTCCTCTGTAGTGTTTTAATCTAGTGCACTGAACATCGCGTTTTTGACAGTTCCAGGAAGTAAAGCAAGGCAGGTTATGCTGAATGCTCATTCTCCTGTGTTCTTGATTTTTTATAACTTGCTTTCATTCTTTGGGGTACTAATCCTCCCATGTCACACATATTCTGTTCAATTTTTCTCCTCTGCTAATCTCTGGATTTGTTCTGCTGCCCTTCTTAATCCACAGGAGCCTTGGTGACCTCAGGAGACACTCTTGGCAAGAGGCTTTTCTGGATTTGGGTAACATTGATTAGTTCTCCTGCATTGCTGAAAATCAGCAATTACCTTTCAAACCATCTCTGAATAAGACTGAGCTGCTTAACCACTTGCCTACCAAAACCTGCTCACTGCAGTCCACTGCTAATGGGACATGAACTCTTAGTTTTATATCATGCTCAGAACTAGCCATTTTCGCATCTTGGCAAGTTCTGGAAAGAATTTTCTGCAACTGCCAAAGTATTGTACAGGAGATAAACCAAGTTGTTAAACTTTAATTGCTAGAACTTATTTTTGTGTGTGTGTTGGGCAGAAAGTCAAAACCAAAGTTACAGTAACAATGTTCCAGTCCTGGGTAAAATAGAAAATCTGAAATTGTTCCTGTGAAGAACTTTAGCCATACCCCAAAGGTGGGATTTATTGTCTTGCTTTTAAAGAAATGAAGGAGCAAAACTTAGTGCTAACAGGAGGGTGAATCTCAGTGGAAATATATATACCAGGGTCAGAGGAATAAGGAGGAAAGTGAGGGGAGCAGTGGGAGAGGTTTGAGTCACTGGGATGCAGTAACTTCTCCCAGTGTTACTGCACAGGCGAGAGCAGTGCTGGCTCACTCTTTGCTTCTGTGGGAGGGGGAGAGGAGGCTGTGGGGAGGTGATGCTCACCAAGGCCCTGGGGGATTGCATTACTTGGGGACAAGCTTCAAATGTACAAGGACTAGTCAGTTTGTGTAGTAGCTGGGGAAGTGATCCGTAAATAGTGTCTGTGTATGTTAGTCTATGTAGTGTAAAAAACCCTATGAGATTCCTTATCCTTCATTTTATCTAGAATACAGCTAGAAGGGAGAACTTCCCGGATGTTTCAGACATCATACCAAGCTTCCAGGAGAGCAGCTGTGTGCTACTCCTGAAAATGTGCAAAGTGCTCACACATACTCTCTGGCAACTTGTGCCCAGCAGAATGCAAAGTAAACACAAGAAAGCAAGAAAACACAAAGAAACCATCTGTTAAACCCAGAATCTTCTCCTCTGGTGTTAAAGTTTCAGTATCTAGGAAAATGGGGACCCAGCACAGCTTCATAGGCTGTGTTATGCTGCTCCTCACCTTCAGGCATGTCTTGATGCCTGGGATGTCACTGATATTTGCCGGTGAGTCTGCATGACATATCACAGTGTGGGACTTGCTTTCCTTCTCCTTTGGTGGTTCTATTAAAGTAAGCTGGTCAGAACAACAGCAGATAAGCTGTAGTGTCCTGCAGTGGTAGAAAGGTAAGCTCTTTGGTCAGTCTTTAATTTCTGCGATTTCGAAAAGGCCAGAAGGAATGTAGGGTATTTTCAAGGTATTTCCTTCCTGCTTGGGAAAAAGTTCCCATGTGAGGTGGTGGCCGTCACTGATGCTGCTGGGATGCCCTCTCCTCTCGTCCTTGCGAGGCAGGGGAAGTCTCCTCACCACAGAGGATTTCCTTTCTCAGACTGTTGATGCTGCAACAGGATGTGCAGGTTAATGCAGTGCTGGGGAAGGGGGGCTTGAGAGACAAACCAGCACCTCTTGGTGTACTTTCTCCTCTTTCTTTGCAGCGTTTGATGGTCAGGTCCCTGTTTGCCCTTTGCAATGGGGCAGAGCTGGTGTTTGTTGCCTAGGGGAGTTCATGTTCTCCCTTGCTATCCTTTGGCCCCATTAGCAGCAGCAGCAAGTGTGGAATACTTGCACTATCTGGGCATGATGAAAGCCCAGATAACTTTCTTTCTCAGACAGAGAGATGAGAAGGAAATCTCTTCAATATCCAAACTTTTATTTAGTTACAATACATGGATATTTTAGGAGCTATGGAGAGCCTGTATACCACTAAAAATGCCAGGTAGCATAATGTCTTTCCTCCTGAGGAAATTTTTAGTGATATATACTTTGTTACCTTCCATAGGCTTTGGCAGGAGTCATTTGTGTCAGTTTTGTGCTTGCACAGACCTGACAGCTGCTTTTGTGAGTCTATAGTCCTCTTGAAGGGATGGGACAGGAGTGGACTGCTCCTGAAGGATTTAATTTGTGAAAGAAGCATGTGCTGGTCTTACTTGGTTGTACATATTTCTCTTGGTTTGTCCCAAGAGCAGTCAGGCTTCTTTGCCATTCTGTTTTGTCACTGCTGCTGTGCACAAGTAGGTATTACATGTATGGATGGACATGCATAACTCTTTTCCTGATTTCTTTCAGGAAATTTTCCCACTTTCTTTCAAAAGCAAGCACATCCATACCTGTAATTAGAATATCAACTGTATAACTGTATTTTTATTTGCTTTTTACAGTAAGGTGAAACAGTGAGCTTGACAGTATTGATTTTTGCTGCTTCTCTTCCCTCTCTAAAGCACATAAGATATTTTTGGATGCTTTCTTTGAGCTTTACGGGAGAGAATAGTGTCCACCAATAGATCATCTGTCAGGGTTCAGCTTTGTGAAGACTTGGTGTTCTGATCTGGAGCTTGTGACTTTTTTCATTATGACTTGCTCAGCATTGATGCACAGCACAGTTAAACACCTGGGAGAGGGTTGGGAGAAGAATTTGAAAAGCTTTATTTTACAAGCCTTTTGATATAAATGCGTGTGATTGAAAATACAGGGTAGAAAATATCCCCAGGAGTGGATGGTGAGGGCTAAAATCCTTCAGGTTTTCATGCAACAGCATTTAAGAAGTTGAATTAAGATGGAAATAAACACAACACATCTTGGGATCAATACAGCCTTAACTGAGTATCTGAATAGCAGAATACAATAGATTTGTGTAGAAAATTCTGTATACAGTCTCAGGAGTCAAGGAGCAGAGAAGTCAGGTCAGGCCGAATCTGACCCGTATGTCCCGTTCACAGGGAGGAGAGTGGTTAAATTACCACAAAGGAACTTTTGGAATGTGATTTGTGAAATGTATAGCAGAGCATTGAAAGGTCTCTACCGGAAAGTTGAATGGATTCTTTTCCTTTTGTGGCATTTTATTAAGTTTTCTAGCACTTGAGTTAATGGCTGATGCTTTGATGCTATCTGCCTAGTGAGAAGGCTTAGATTTCTGGTTTGTATTCTGCCTTCACTTACCTCCTTTGGCTGAAAGTTTCATGAACATTTTCTACCTGCAGCATGGCAGGCTGCTGTGAAGGGATGTGCACTCCTGGTCTGCTGTTCCTAGCAGCACATCAAATGAAAACATAGCAAGAGACATAGCAAGAACTTAGAGCAGCATCCCGGTGAGTGGAGTTTGTTAGCAGATTGGAGAATGGGAACAAAATGCTTGAAGAATAGCTGTATGAGTATTTTTATTTTTAATGAAAATATAATAAGAGAAAAGTGAGGATAAATAGAAATATAGAGATGGACTCTACATTCCTCAGGGATATAGCAGTGCACATAGCTCTCTTTGGTTCAGATAAAAGAAGAGGTTGGTATTAAAACTTCATTTCATGTGAATGATAATCCAAAAACTATTTCAGAAGAAGAGCTTTACAAAAAAAAAATCAAAATCACAAATCCTAATCAGACAGATTCTGAAATACAGCTGATTATACCATGGACTGGAAACACTGAATAAAACAAAAAATACATAGCTATTTCTAATCATTATTATAAATTATATTTATTTTTCCTAAATCCAGCATTTGTAGTTGTTTGGCTTGTTTTTTTTTTTTTCCTGAGTGAACAAATCCAGATTTTCTCCACTTGGACATAGTTTTATTTTTAAACACAGCTTCCAGAAATGCATTTATGTGGGATTGCAGTTGGGACCAGTGGAGAGCCATGGCATTCTGCCAGGCACTCTCCCTGTCCCTGCAATACAGATGGATTGCCAGGGTTCTGGAGAAAAACAACCCCAAAACTTTAAACAAATTATGCTTAATGGAAATAAACATTTTTTGCCCTTCTCCATAATGATTTGGATAATGTGCTGGCTGTGTGTTTCTGGAGGACAGAGGAAGGGGGAAGGGGAGAGGAGGGCAGCGATGGAGCTCTGCATGTCTGTAATTTGCTCTCCAGTGGATTCTCTGGGAAGCCTGTGGGAGAGACTGTCATTTCTAAGCTTGGAGCATTTTGTAACTTTCAGCCCATCCTTCTATTAAAAGGTGGGCAGGCTGGCTGCAGCCAGCTATGATAAGAGCATTTGTCTAGTGGTTGGTTTCTTCCATATATGGATTTAAAAGACCAGGGAAGGCATACAGAACCATATAATCATTTAGGTTGGAAAAGATCCTTAAAATCAAGTCCAGCTGTTAACCCAGCACTGCCAAGTCCACCAATAAGCCACATCCCCAAGTGCCACATCTACATGTCTTTTAAATACCTCCACGGATGGTGAATCCACCACTTCCCTTGGCAACCTGTTCTAATGATTGACTTCTTTTAGTGAAGAAATTCTTCCTAATATCCAATCTAAATCTCCCCTCGTGCAATTTTAGGGCATCTCCCCTTGTCTTATCACTTGTTACTTGGGATAGAGACCAACTCCCACCTGGCTACAGCTTCCTTTCAGGTGGTTCTNCCACCACTGAACCATGTCCCTATGCACTACATTCACTTGCCTTTTAAATACCTCCAGGATTGCTCCAGGGATGGTGACTCCACCACCGCTCGGGGCAGCCTGTTCCAATGCCTGACAAACCTTTCAATGAAGAAATTTTTCCTAATATCCAATCTAAATGTCCCCTGGTGCAACTTGACACCATTTCATCTTGCTTGTTGCTTGAGAGAAGAGGGATCAAAGGACTTGAGGTGTGGCCTCACCAGTGCTGAGTACAGGGGGACAATCATTGCCCTGGTCCTGCTGGCCACACTATTGCTGACACAGAATGCCAGGATGCCATTGGCCTTCTTGGCCACCTGGGCACAGCTGGCTCATGTTCAGCTGCTGTCAAATGACTCCCCCAGGTCCTTTTCCACCAGGCAGCTTTCCAGCTACCCTGTCCCCAGCCTGTCACACTGTGTGGGGTAGTTGTGAGTGACCCAAATTTGCAGGACCTGACATCTGACTTTTTCAAACCTCCTACAGTTGGTCTTGGCCATGGATCCAGCCTGTCCAGATCCCCCTGCAGAGCCTTCCTGCCCTTCAGGAGATCAACACTCTTGCCCAGCTTGGTTTGAATTGCGAACTGACTGAGGTTTCACTCAATACCCTTTGTCCAGATCATTGGTAAAGACATTAAACAGCGCTGGCCCTGGTAAACACCAGGTGTGACCAGTGGCCCACTGGATTTAACTCCATTCACCACCACTCTCTGGGCCTGGCCATCCAGGCAGTTTTTTACCCAGAAACAGTACACCCATCAATGTAACATATATGCCCTGTATATTTACTGTGAAGAGCTTTGACGCTCTCTTCCATGTCATGCACCTGAATTTTGCTGGGTTTTGGTGGTAAGTGATAATGCCATGAAACCAATACCTGGTTAGGTTTGTTTTTTTAATGTAAAGAAGGGCAAGCAGGGTATGCTGCAGGGTATAGCCTACCTCACAGAAGAAAAGGCACCATAGATATATCTCTGGTTTTTCAAGCTGGTGCTGATAAATCTTTTCTCTCACTTCTGTTGCTATGGTGTTGGTTCTTTGCAATAACAAACCTTTGGGTGATCATGTCAAATGCAGAGGTTGTTTGGAAAGAGAGATGCTGAAAGGGAAGTGAAGTAGGAGGGCTCAAATTCCAGCTGATGACAAACAATGAATCAGTGTTTGTCTCAGCAGAGGGCCATCAGAAATTTTGCACTTTACTTTCACTGACTTATTTTTGGGCCTGATACTCCACTTGAAAAGGCTTCTTTTTACCTTCTCAAATCTTTTTTTTTCCTTTCTACTTTTACTTTTTTTTTCTTAGTGCATAAAAGGAAGGTGGATCTCTTCCAAATTCCACACAGCCCAGGATTATTTGCTTTCTGCAACATGGCTCTAAACACAGAGAACTTACTCTTGCAAACAGTTTGATCCTCCAATCCACAAAATACTGGATCAAATTTTGAAGATTTTTGTGGCTGAAATGTACCTGCTGTCCTTGTTGAGCCAATTGAAGTGGTCACTGAACTTCCTTCCAGAGAAGCTGCTTTATCATGCTGTCATTTCTCACATTGCTTTACTGGTGAAGGGGAAGCAAAACACTGTTAAGGGTGAGCCTTTTTAATGCTTTCCAGTGTGCAAAGTAGGTGCATTTGGTTTCGTTCTCAAAATATGCCCATTGTGTTCAGCTGGCACAACTGTTGTGAAGAAGTTATCTTGCCCAGATGTCTTATGCTTCTGGAAAACACTGTGCTGGAAATGCCTGGATATGCCTTGAAGGCTTACTTCTATTCTTGGGTCAAGGCTGAAAGGGAGGACTGTTTTCTTGTTTTCTGAATGTTTCTGTGCAGATTGAGCTGAAAGTTCAGGAAGAACGTAGAGGGGTAACCAATCTCGAGTACTTATTTGCTTCTTACTGTTTTTCAAACTGTGAGTCCTGAAAATGGATTAATTCAGAATTTTGTACCGTAGCAACCGGGAACTTTCTGACCTAGTTAAATGGACCCTTTGTTTTGCTGTTTCCTTGCAGATGTGATAGGCAGATGGAAAAAAATATAGAAGAAGGAGTGTGGTCATCTGAGATTTCTTTTAAGGATATTGACTGGTTTTTTGGAACTTGGTTGCAGAAGTTAATTATCTCCTTCCGTGTCCTTTAGCCAAACTGCAGTTCACTTCATTTTGCCTGTGTTTTGCAGACACTCAGGCTGTCCCTTAGCCTTTGTGCTGCACTACGTGTGAGAGTGAAAATGTGTTAGGACAACCAGACCTTCTGTGGACTGCCTCACCTGGCCACAGCTTACCCATTCCTGAGCATCCACGCCAAGTCTGTCCTGTTGGTCTCTTCCACAGCTTGTAGGGAATGGCTGCCCACCTGTGAGCAGTGCCTCTGTTTGTCTCCTCAGAAGAGACAAACACTCTGTTTTCCAGTTGAATTGGAATCTGCACAAGGACCTCAGAAGGCCCCAACCCATAAGTGCTAGTAGGAGCATGTAGTAATGGGCAAGCAAAGGTGGTCTCTGAGGGAGGAACTGGCAGTCTTTCAATTTGCTTTTGTGCCATAGGTAACTTCAGTTATTCTGCTCAGGGAAGCCTGGCCCAGATAAGAGGGCCTACACAAGAAAAGCAGTTCAGTTCCGTGGATCAGTTACATTAGCAACTATTAAATTAATCTAAGGCTGATAGATCTCTCCTGGTTTTGTTTTATTGGTTTATCCTGTCTTGTCTTCACCTTCTTTGAGGCACTCACTCCTTAATTCGAAGCAGGACCATTTCTGTAGGGTGGGTAATTTTAGCAGGACAAAACTCAAGCTAATGAGACAGAAAATAGCATCAGCAGCAGCATCTTCTGCCCAGTACTCCTCTCCTTCCTGTGCCTCCTACACCCTTTTTTACCAGAGCTGAATAAAAATGAAAGCAGCAATAGAAAGTATCATGCATGTAAAATCAGATGCTAACTTTAGTGAGGACATATCCATCTTTCCTCTCAAAGATGTTCCTGGTTTGACGTTTACAAGGTTAAGTTGCCATTGATGCAGTAGGTCTCACCAGTGGTTGAATTGAATCTCACAGTTTTTGTGCTGTGAGCAGCCCAGTGTGTTGGCTAGAATATGAGCCAGTTCTGACACTTACACTGAACTAATGTTAAATCTGGTAAGCAGCTTTATGGGGTCGTTAAGTTCGGTGAGCATCTCAGGGGTGTGCAGTACATCATCTTCATCAAAGCAGATTTGGCATTAAGTTTAGACTAATGCTTAGTCTAAACTTAGGGCTTTGCCCAGTCAGGTGTTGAAAATCTTGAAGAATGAAGATCCTGCCACCTCTGTGGGACTCTGCTGTAACCAGACTGCCCTTGTGGTAGATTTTTTTCCCTGATTTATTTGGAATCGCCATAGCTTTGATTTGTATTCTGGTAAATCCAAGCTCTCACAAGAACACTGGCCAACTCTCTTAGCTGGATTCTTGCATGAATCCCGTCAGGTGCAGGTAGGCTTCTTTGCATTAATATTTCATCAAGAGAAAATTCCTCAATCATTTTCCAGTGCAGATCGTTCCTCTGCTCTTGAACCCTGTTTTCGTACTGGGACCAAGCCCTCTAAATGATGACATTGCCACCATTTTCATGCCTTCCTGTGCTGTCTGGAGCAGACTTTCTGCACAACCCACCCCAAATTATTGCCTCCTACCCAGCTAACTGCCAAAGTCTGCTATGGGGAGTTGTCTGGGAGCTGCACCCCTCCTTACCAGCTAAATAGCTGTCTCGGTAGCAGATGAATTTCCACAGATCCTGAGTCACTTGCTTTTGTGTTACCTTTATTCCTGTCCTGGGCGCTGTTTTGTGCAATCCCAGTGGGTGAAGAGCACAGCAGACCTTCCTTTTATTCGTGGTGTTAATCTTTGTTGGCTCATTCCTTTTGCATCTGTGTGAATGTACCAGGAAACTATGTGAATGTGCCCAGAAACTGAGGTGAAGAGGGGTATGTTGTCTTAGGGTGGAGAAGCACAGGAAGGTGTTTGGATGGAGGGTACTTGCTGGTGGCTTCACTGCTTTTTCATGGAATTAGAGCTACCCTGCTGAGAAATACGCATCTGAGTAAAGTTTTCTAACATTCAAGGACGTGTAAATTCTCTGGGATTTGGATAACATACTGAAATAAAGGCACTGTGTAAAGTAAATGCCTTCTGTGTGGCAGCAACACCTTGGAATGGTGGCAGGGACAAGAGACTTGGATCCCGCATATCTTAATAAAACGTTTCTCTCTGGTTTCTTCAGCTTGACCTCACCAAACCCATTGAAGATCAGGGCCCTTTGGATGTGATCATACATAAACTGACAGATGTAATCCTTGAAGCAGACCAGAATGACAGCCAGTCACTGGAGTTGGTTCACAGGTTCCAGGTAAGTGGTTCTTTCTACATTTAAACAAGAGGATTATTTTGGTGCAGCAAATTCATTCTGATTACTGTGCAGTTTGTAGAGTTTTGATGAAAAGAGCTGTGTGGCACTTGCACCTTGGGAAGGTTTCATCTTGTAAGTTTAGTTAGAACTGGTTTTCCACCAAATGTTCTTATGTCATTTCAAGGGTATTAGTGCTGCTCACAAAGAGGAACAGGTGTTTGCAGAGCACTTTACATGCATCTCTCCATTACAAAAGCCACTGAATTAATTTGGCCCAGTTCTGTCTAGTCTTCCCAGTTCCTGGAATGCTAATTTCTGTAACATCAAGATTACTGTGAGTGATTCTATCCTCTAGTGCTGAAAATCCTGTTATATTTTATCCCTCAAATTTACATTGAAAGTCAGAAATATGGAGGGTGTAGTAGTACAGAGAACTGTTTTCCCAAAGAAAAAGTGTCTTCAAAATTCATTCATTTGAAAAAGATTCTCTTCCAGTGTCTTCCAAACCTTTCTAGTGAATGAGACAGAGGGTAGGGCATCTGAATGATATCCTCTCTCCAATAAAGTAAGGCCTTAAGCTTTTGCTTCTGCAGGAGACTGAGTTGTTCCACATCACTGGCATGCAGGAAGCTTCCACGGTAGTAAAACATATAACCAGGAACCAGCAGGGCACAGCACAGGCCTTTCTATGTTGAATTATATGCCAAAATGTGTTTTTAGAGTATACTCTCATGTAATTTTGTATCCAGGGCAGAAACTATCTGGAAATTGCTTCCTCTCTCCATCTGTCCTTTATTATTTTCAAGATACTGAATATCATTAGAAATTAAGGGAAGCGTATTGCCTAAGAAAAAGAAATTCTGAGAATACTTATGTATAAAGTGTGTGGGATGGGGATGTTGTTCTGGGTTTTTAAAACTAAAATCAATGAGCAACCTAGAAAATGTAAAATGACCCCTTGCCAGAAAGGTATTTGTATAAGTGAGGTGTTACATAAGCACTGTGGTATTTCTGGCACCTACACACAAATGGAAATAGTGTGGTTCCCTTATTGTTGATTATGTTGACTGAAAAAGTTCTGATGATCTTAACCAGACCAAACAGTGCAAAATTCATTATGCTTTTTTCCTGCTATTGAATACAAATGTGACAGCAAGATGATACCTGGCACCAGTCTTACTGTTGGCTCCATAATGCAGTCTTCCAGGAAGCAGAGAGCAAGGGATCCTTGACCACAGGAGGAAGAATGATCTGCCAGGCTACATTTATGCCCTTTTTAAGAATGACTTTTTTTCAGATCTACATTATACAGGCCTTGACTATCTAATCTGCAAAGAGCTAAGGAGGAAACTGGCTTCATATTTACATGACTCTGTGTTCCTGCTCCCTGGAGTCCGTAATGAGCCCTTGTAGGGTCTGGCAGAGAGTGCTAACAGAACAGGAAGCCTCTTAGCATGCCATTTTATGGCTGTTTTCAATTGCTTTGGAAAAAAAAATTGCAGGAGAATGAAGATGGTATGGAGGAGTTGCCTGTTGACAGTGGGATTTTTTAGCTCCAGAAGACCTTTAGGGCTGAGCTTTCTGAGATCTTTGTGCTAGCTGGATATGGTATGGACTGCAGTTTCTCAGGAGAATATTGGTGGGTGCAAACTGTTCTCCACTGCACTGAAAATCAGTGATGAGTGCCTAGTGATCTCATCCAGAGCCACAGCAACGACTACATGCAGCACCTGGTGTAGTGCATGAGATGAAAAGTGGAGAAATATTTCTATTTGCTTTTTAAGACACTTAAATCCTTATTTTGGAGATGGTGATTATTTGTAGAGATGATGGTCAGCCTCCCTTCTACCCACTGTAACACTGGGCTGGACTGATTGAACACAGTTGATTAGTTTCCTAGTAAAAATTGGTTATAGTCCTCCATGGTTCCTTCTTGACCAGATGTACATGAAGGGAAGTCAGGTGAAGAGGCAGAGTTCCCAGGGTGCCTTTCAAGTACTGGTGCTACAGTTCTGCCTTCTTGGTAAGAAAGAAAATCAACTACCCCAGTTCCTGCCTTCTAGACGGGGTATATGACTTTGAAAACTGAGTATGTTTTTGCTCGTGTAAGACATTGGGGAATCTTTGTTATGCTTTCATTAGAGCAAAATGCTCTCTGAGCAGCTGCCTCTCATGGCTGTACAGGTGCTTGAGTAGCTTCATTCACTACAGCTTCATACTGCATTCAAAACGATGGCTCCAGTGATGGAAAATCAATAGGGTTATTAATTTGTCTTTCAGAGCTTTTTCTGAACAGGTTCTCTTTGCATTAGCCTACTTAAAAAGACAGATCAGACACAGACTTTATGCCTAGTCTTTTGCTATCAGGTTGATGAAAATTTAAAATGTTTCCTTCCCTGTTGCCCTTCAACTCTTGACTCTCCCACTCTGGAGTTGTCCAGGATGGGCTCTTCTAATTTTGATTTAGAAGCTTTCTTAGAAGGGTTTGGGACTGAGAGGAAGCAAAATTAGGGAGATATTTTGGAAGGGAAGGAGGTAGGGGACTTCTCAGCTGAGAAAAGGCAAGCAAAAAAGCAAAGGAAACTATTATGTCTTCGTAATTATTTTCTAATTGGGGGGACAGATTAATACAAAATTGAAATGGTCTATTTGCACCTGAATTCACAGGCCGATACGTGTGTTTTACCCCTTTGAAAAATAATGATGTCTTAAATTATTGGAAGAGCCTCAGAAACAGCAAAATTGACTAAAAATTTGTCATTCGAGTTCTAGGTGTTAGGATAGCCTCCTGTAGGTAGGTATTTGCAAGATGAAGGAGCAGTCGACTTCTGAAGGCTAAACAGGGCAGCTGAGTACTCAGAAAGTTGCTTTGAGATGTACAATGAATAGAAATATAACACAGAAGATCAGTTCCCCCTTTCCCTTGCCACACCCTTCATCCCTCCCAACCACCGCAGAAATCTCTTTTAGACTTAGAGACAAACAATTTTGAGGTGAGTGTTTGTTGAAGACCCAATATGCCTTAACCTTTCCTTTTGGAAGGCAGTGTCCATGAAAAGAGACCGTCACAGCCTAAGACAAGAAAAAGGAACTTTTAAGTTCGAATCTCATACAAACTCTTTAGACAAGCTTGTCTTTACATCTGTTTTTCCCTTGGAAAATGTTGTCCTGTTTTTACAAGCAGTCATTGTCATGTTTCTGTATGCGGGAAAACACAAATCCAAATGGTATTATTGTTTCTTTTGTTTGCATCTTTTCTTTTGGAATATTTTTTATGGAACTTTGTTTAATATTAAGCAAAAGATTATATAAGTTTTATTACTTAGTAATAAAAGCAAGTCAATGAATCAGCGAGTCTCTCTTATCCTCTAATGACCTATTATTTGCAGGAGATACTGTATCAACTTTCTTTTAAAATATTAAAAAAAGTCACTAGCTACCTTTTTTGGGTAAAATGACAAGCAACTCTATTCTCATCTATACACAGGTTTCTCAAGGAAAGTACTTTTTTTAAATCACTGGGTTAAATCCAGAGGTATTTAATAGGGAACATGAAATATTTGGCTTCTTTTTGGTTCAAGTTTCACTGCTGGCCTTGTACCAGTAATGGGGCTGGTACAAAGCATGACTCAACGCCAGGCCTGGAATGCAACAAAAGAGGATGTGCTAAAAGTCCTGGTTTCTTCTTGTTTGCTTTTATTATGTCAAAGATTAGAAATAGGACAATATAGATGTTGTCTGGGTCAAGCTGAACTGCAGCCCAAGGACAGAACCCTTTCAATCTATTGTTGGAAAGCCTAAATATCTTCCACATTGTTGCCTGGTTGGAGTCTGCTGTTGGGTATCAGTCTTCAGTAAATTCACTGAAGTAGAGAGCAGAGTTGTTTTGCTGGAAGGGCGAGAGATTTGAAGTTCAAAGTTGAAAGGTTGTGCTGTACTAAAAGCTCTCTCTTGCGTTCAGTGTTTCTCTATTCCTTCTTCAACTGCTTTGTTTTCCACTTCATGTCTATAGTAGCTCATCTGCTTTCAAAATAATTAGGCAGAAATCCTTCACGTTTATCCAGATCTGTCTTTCTGGTAGTAGAGTCATTCTGTGCCATGGGTAGAGTGCTCTTACTTAGGCTACATCAAGAGTTTTCCAGTCTGTTAAGTTATCTTCACAGGTCACTTACTGGTGCTGCCGTTCTGCCTCCTTGGTAAGAAAGAAAACCAAACCATCCCAGTTCCTGCCTTCTAGACAAAGTATATGGCTTTGAAAACTGAGTGTGTTTGTAATACATGATGTCTGAGTGTGCAGCAGTTACTAGTAAAGAACTAAAGTTTATGAAGGTTTCACATCAGCTACCATAATTGTTCCTTTGAAGCTAACAAAATTGATTTTTCTTATTGCAATTTCCTGTTGTAGGGAATGGTGTAAGGTTCCGATTTTTAAATTACTTATTTAAAGTAATTTTCCGTGCGTGGGTATTGAAACTTTCTTTTGCATGTGCTGGTGATGTACTGGTGAGAGGTGTGGGAGACTGGGAAAGTGCTGGCAGCCTACAGGCCCAAGGGGAAGCTGGATGATTTGCTTTGGGGATCCTGGTGCAACTGGATGTTTTGTTTTTGAATGCAGAGTTAATGCTTTGTGATGGAAATCCAAGCAATGAAGAGCATGTGAGAAGAGATGCAGAGTTCTGAGGGCTTGAGTGCATTTTGATGCTCCTGTCCCCTGCATAGCTTCAGCAGTTAATCTCTAGCTGTGTTCAAACAGAAAGGACCCATGCAAATACACTGACCTTGTTCTGCATTGAGAGTCCTTTGCTTCAAAGGAGAAGCTGTTTCTGGATTCAGTTAAAAGGAGAGATGTGTAGACTGTCCCCAGATTAGCTCTAGGAGACACTTCAGGTTTGCGTCCTTTCCTTTTCTTACATGATGCGTATCATCACTGCCCTGCTCTGAGTTTTGCCATTCCTGCGCTCTCTGGCTGTCCGAGTGCCTAGGCCTGCAAAAGAAGAGTTGGGGAATAGTACCTGGCATGATTTAATGCTGAGAAATTTCCTTGTTTTGTAAAGAAAGCTAATTTGGTCAAAGCTCAAAAGCCTTTGTGTGTGTTGGAAGGGGCTGTTGCCTTGTATTTAGTGCAGTTCTTCTTGACATTAGAGTAGTTTGTTAAAGTCCTCCAGACTCTAAATGGCTTTTGGAAAACAGCTCTCACCTCCGTCATCTTCATCAGTTATTTCATGTTTGCCTTGCAGAGCTTTTTGGAGGCTCCTTAAGGCAACAGGATGAGAAATCAGTCACTAGAAAGTCAGCTTAGATGCTCATTTCTCTTGACATGTTGACTGGTGTAGAATGGCCTTGAGATCGTGCCTTTATTCCTGTTAAACTTTGTTATGCTGAGGCAAGCTTAGTGCTTGGATGATCTTTTAATACCGTTTAGAGCTATTATCATTAGAAATAAAGCACTGTGAGGTTCACATACTGAAAGCATAAAAAAGCCAGGCTCCCTCTGGAAATACTTAGAGTAATGTGAGCCAAATTAACAAGTAGAATACATGAATCCCAGGGAAGCAAGGATAGTTCTCAATGCTGAGGTGAGCATCAGGAAGATTCGGGAAGGTGCACAAGGAGCTAAGAGACAGAATATCATTCCCTGCTTGGAGGGCAGTAAAGGTGATGGCGTCTACAGGAGGAATGTATGTGTGTGGGGAAGGATTAGTATGTGCAGAGTAGGGGCTGCGCCAGGAGGGGAGCTGGGAGCTTGAAGTCAAGATGGAACCAGAGACTGGTCGAGGCAGACGGGTGGGTCACCACAGTGTAAAAGGAAGAACTTGTACACACATCCGAAGTGCTGCAGGACGCTTGCTGTCGGAGCTCTGCTGAGGCCACGTTTCAGAGCTGTGACATGTTCAGTCTGGGTGCAGTGCTGCCCCATCAGGGTGTGGGCTGTCTGTAAGGAGCTTGTCCTCTCAGTGTGCTCTGTGTGATAATTTCCTGTCTTTTAAACGGAGGCACAGAAGGACTAAAAGATCTGTCTTGTTACGCTCTGGAGAGGTTGAGATACTCAAGTATAGTTTCACTATCAGAAAGTTGAAGCTAATGCCCTAATCACTGGATCATGCTAGCTCCACAGGCTGTCTTTTAGGTGCTGCATAAAAGGGCACGTATTTCATAGATGTGTAGGTATTTAAGAGGCATTAGGTTATAAGATACTGTAGCTCTTAAAAAAAACCCAACAAACTCATCTGTATATGAAAGCTGATTGCTCTGCTTAAGAGTCTGGAAGTACTAGGGGCAGGAGAGTCATGAAAACTCTGTGGTCTGGGGCTTAGTGACTGGAAATGAACCCAGCTTCTGCTCCACTGAGCTGATGAGGCTTTTTATCCAGGCTGCACTGCAAGGGTGAGACGACAGCTGGGTCTGACAGTCTCGATGACCAACTGTGCAAAAGGCTGTCCCTTACTTTTCCCATAAGGCAGCAAGGTTGAACATATCTTTGGGGAATTCATTCTTTGTGTTCTGCAGGGACCACTAAATATGTCAGACACAAGTATTGCACTGAGGGGTGCCTCATGCCCGGTGAAGGAAGGCTGCTTGTGTCTTGCGGGTGATGCAGTAGGTTCATTAAACCCCAGTGCTGGATCCTCTTAACCTCAAATGAATAATCCCCTTTTAGCAGCCATCAGTTCAGACTATGTAGTCAGCAGAAAGCAACAGCAACAGTTTGCCAGTGCTGGGGTGGAGAAGTCTGCATGCCCAATTAGTATCTGGAGGGAAATCACTTTCTGGGAATAGATTATGCCATTCTTTCCTCTCCAGCAAAGCACATATCCTGAGGCCACTTCATCATACTCTGAAGTATCTTCTGTGGTATGTTTTCTTCTTTGAAATAGTCAGTTTAAATGAAGTAGAACTTCATGGAAGTCCATTAATTGCATGAATGGATTTAAAGAAATAAGTGGAAACATTAGGATGGCTTTGGAAAGTTGGGTAAAACAAAGAGATGCTGACTTTGGATATATTTGTCTGATTTTGAATAGAGTAAGATGGATGTGTGTTTCCCATTGACTTTATAGAGCCAGGTTGGGGTAATGATGAAGGAATTCAGCTTCTGTTCTAGAAAACAGGAGGAATTTTGTTGGGTTTGCAAAGCCAGTGCCTGGCAGCTGTGTCTGTGTTCATGGCCAAGATGCAGTAGTGCAGTCATGACCTCAGTGAATGAGGAATTGAGTTCCCAAGAAGAAGATCCAGGAGGTCATTAACTTTGCTTTGTTCTTGTATGAACATAGAGAAGTAGCAAGCAATGAAGACACAGTGTAGCAGCAATCTCTTCAGCTCTGCCAAAAAAAATTTCAGCCCTTATCGTCCACCCTTAACACTGTCTTCAGCCCAACTCAAGGACAGCAATAAAAACAACATAAAAGAACCCAGATGTATTTCTGAGCCTAGTTCAGATAGTTGTGACGTTCACATGCAGTAACTGAATGCAAGGCTGACCCCAAGATAGCTGTGTGCCATCTTTCTTCTCCTAATGACTTTCTCAGCCCTGCTCACAGCTCTTACTATGGCACTTTGCCACTGGTCCCTTGTGAGCTAATGTGGTTGCAGCACAGGTTTTGCTGCTGATAGAGTCTACAGGAGGAATTTGCCATCTAAACCAGTTAGTGTCACATTTGTGTTTGTTTCAAGTGTCAGTGTTTTGACTGTCTGGTGACTTTCTTTGTTGCCAAAGTCCATTTGGCTCCCCTTGAAGAGAAGCTGGACTTTGAAGTTTTTAACATTGTCTATTCTCTTCCCCACTGATTTCTCTTCTCTTTATTTCTCTACACTCTTCAGCCAACCTAATGAAATCTTTTTCTATGTATTGTTTTGCAGGAGTATATTGATGCTCATCCAGAAACCATTATCCTAGACCCTCTCCCGGCTATTCGTACACTTCTGGACCGATCCAAGTCTTACGAGCTAATTCGGCAAATAGAGGCATACATGCAAGGTAGGCCAATATCTGCTCTTCCTGGAGGCTTTTAGTGTGACTAGAGAAGGAAGCAGCTTCCTTCTGGAGGCTGGATGTGAAGTTTGAAGTAGTGGTTTTGGGCCCCTTGTGTTCTGTCTCTCCATGGGAGCACAAACACTGAAGCATTCCTGTGTCACAGGATTGCCCTCTGGAATCTTGTGCTCTTCTTTTTCCATATACACAAAGGAGGTTTGTATCTGATTAAGAATACGATGTGGATTTAATGGGGAGCATATTTACCACTGTGAGCACTCTCAGAAATCTTCTGGAAAACATTGTCTTCTTGTGTGTGCTGGTAAATTGAAAATGACTGTACAAACTTAGCAGCTTGTAGTAAGAATCCTGAGGCCTGAATTTGAGGGAGAAGTAGAAAAACTGTTTTTGGAAAGGACCAAAAGAAATTAAAGTGTAAATAGAACTAAATTCTTTGAGAAGCACTGGAAGTCTATTGCACAAGCTAATTGCTAGGAGGAACATAAATGCTCTTCTGGTGCTGGCTTGTTACCTGACATAAACTATTGCTCTTAATTGGTATCATTTGAGTTGTATTCCCATGTTTAGAAGTCAGGCCTTTTCAACCTGAATAATTCTATCACCTTCTCATTTTAACCATTGTAACTGTTGGATTAAGTTAGTCTTTCATTCCCTTTCTACTTCTGCTACTGTCATGTTCTTGAAACATTTATTGGCTTTTGAATTTAAATCTAGAATAGCTCTGAAATAACTGTTTCATATGTTAGATGACTGTAATGGGGGAAATTGCATTTCTGAACTATGTTCTGATGGGGTGTTATTGGAAATACCATTGAGATTGTGTTATCACTGTCTTGATGGACAGGTAAGAAGCTCAGCAATTTGTATTTTTATAGTTGTGGATTTATGGACATATTATTTGCATATAACCTGCCTGGCTCCACTGGCACCATCCTTATGTAAAAATAAGACTAATAATTCACAGCACTCTCCCTTGCCTTTTGGAATCTCTTAGGAGAAAATGCTCAGTTAGCTTAGAAGGATTTTGTTTTGGAGTGGTTATTGCTGTTTGTGCGTGGGAGAAAGGTACTGAGGGAAACCTGTGCTCTGATGAAGTGGTTGGGATTTTGTTCTAGCATCAGCGAGATTCAGTAGGGTTTGGTTTTGTTCTTTTTTTTCTTAAGTTGCTATCAGTACTATTGTTATCCGTATGAGAACAGTATGTTCGGGAGAGCATCTAGTTTTTGCAAGTAGTTTGTCTTCTGCATATTTCAGCCCCCTTTGGTCAAACTGATGAGAAAAAAAAAGAAATGCTTTAGGAGGAAGAAGAAACAGGAAATTTGTGTTCAGATAAAACTGACAATTTAAAGATAAGCTGTTAATAAAGTTGAGGAATAAAGTAAGGAATGGCATTAGCTATTGTCACTGGCTGCTGCAGTGTTTGGTGACCATATTTCCCTTGACCCTGTGTCCCCCTCCCCCCAGCACTTTCCTCCCCAGTCTCATCTTATTTCTGTCTCATAATCAGAAATATCGTGACCAAGACCTTGAACCAACTCCGTATTTAGCAGGGGAAATCTCAGGAGAGATGAATAATTGCCTAACTTCTTGTTCTGGCCTAAGTAGATCAGCCTCTGTATTCCCACACATGATGATCTGCAGTAAGAGAAAAGTTACACCACTCTAGACTGTGCTGTAGGCTTTTCCCCCCCCCACCTTGTTTTCACCTGCTAAGTTATGCTTTCTCTGCTGCGGCTGCCATCTCGTATCCCAAGGCCATGAGCACTTAGAAAACTTAAACAAGAAGTGTAATGCATCTGTGAATAGCATGAGCTCTTAGGAGCCACATCTTTATTGTTCTGGAATTCCATTATATAAGTAACTACTAAGAAAATAATATCCTAGTCTTCAACTGTAACTAGAGAGCCCTTTTTATCACAGGATACAAAATTAATGTGAGGGGTTAAGTTCGGTGCAAGGGATTATCTCTTACAAAGGAGTGTTGTAAACTCAGGAGCGTTGAGTATATATGTAAGGAGAAGCCTTCTGCTATTCAAAGTCTTTAAAAAGAAAATTCAGTTTTTATTTATAGACCAGTTTTGGATTTCAGTGATTATTGCCTCTATTTGAACTATGTTTTAAAGTAACTATAAATGAAGTATAATCTTTACTTATGATCCACAGTTTACACTGATTTTAATAGATTCTATTTTGGAATCAATAGTCTGGCTGGGGCTGTGGCTCCTCTTTTTCCTGGTCTCTGTTATTTTGAGTGCAAGCTCAAAAAGAGCTAGTTATTCTGCAGCCTGTGCTTCTGAATTCTTCTGAAAAAGATTTGAAAAAATAAAGGTTGCATTCCCAGCTAGTGTCCTATATATCTGGCAGGTCTATGTTGAAATGAATCACTGAATAGAGTTTTTTGATGTGTCAGTTGTTCTCTCAGCAGTTGTATTGCTTTGTTTACTTATCTGTGAAGAATTGCTTCTTATATAAAAGTGCTCTTGATCCATTTTGGTGAGGTTTGGTGAAAGATTAGGAGCATTATTTAATGAAAATTTCATTTTTAACAGGGTATTGTATGGTTGGAACTGTGTCAGCCTTTTTAAAGCTCTAATCTAATGAAAATAACTAAATTTTCTGCTGCTCTGTTGAAAAGTTGTGATCCTTCAGGTTTGAAATTCAAAATCTGGCACTTAAAATTATGCTTAACATGCTAATGGATGATCACTGGGATTGGGCACTAAGATTTTCATATTACATTTTTTGTTTAAAGATTAAAAGCTTTTGAAATTCCCTACCTGTCTTACAAGTAATAATCCAAATTGAAGGAACTTAAACCAAAAGTGAAGTAAACATGCTACTCACTCAATGTGCTATCTAGCTAGTGTTCCCATCTGCTGCTCAGCTTCCTCTTCTGTCTCAAGTGGCTTGCTGGTTTCTCTGATAACGTTTGAACTTGCAAACCCTGAAGTTCATTTCTTTAACCACTTGCTCTTGGCTTTTTCTTCCGTAGTTTAAAAATTTGGTTGTTCTTAAATTCTTAAATATAACTCCAAATCTGAAATTTGTACAGACAATAATCTTTGCAGAGCTCTCCTAGAAGAGAGAACTCCTGCATGAGCCAAGCTGCAACTCCTTCATTTCTCTTTTCCTAGCAGTCGTCTTTGAAGTATGGGAACTATTTCTTCAGGACACTCTAAACAGTATACCCCCTTTAGCTCTGATATTTTCATCCTGGTGTGTAATCAAACTCATTTATGTTTCATTGTTTACTATTATATGAGATGCAGTTGCTGCTGTATGTGCTCCTTTCTCATTTTGAGGGATATTACAGAACAGATCACAGCATCCTTCTCTATTCCCTGGGTTTCTTTTCATCAGATTCTGTCTGTCCTAGAAATACTCTTCACACAGCTGCATGTATCTTCTGTTACTAGGAGGAAAGCTCAGTGTGATGTAATGGGTAAGGCATTTGATTTGGGGCTTGGGGGTTTCTGCTTGGCGCTGGTTCTGCCTTGCTGCGTGATTTTGGACATAACGTGTCTCCCCTGTGCATCTCTTTCTCCTGACACTCACCAGCCTGTCAAGATGCCACACTGTTTTGGGCAGGAACTCTTTTCCAGATATACATACATGTGCTCTGATGCAGCAAGTCTCTGTGCCAAGCAAGCTGTGTAGGTATTGTTTTAACAGAAAGTGTGGACCTGCCGTTGAGTAAAAAACTGAATCTACAATTCAGTATGAGCAGATCGAGGCGGGTCATTTGGACATTTATGGAGCGTGTACATTGCTGGAGCAGTGCGTACTTAGAACTTCTCAAAATCAGGCCACCCAGTTAAAAGTGCATGAAAATTGCTGTATATACAGCATATATATAGCATTCACCTTTTGAAACTGTAGCCTCTTCTCTCTGTGGCCTACTTTTCAGAGCAGTTTCGGTCAGAGGGGAGAGAAGAATAGTCACACAGGTCAACTTCAGACACTTCTTATTTTTATTTGAAGCTCCTACTAAAGTAAAAAGAAAAATCTGGCTTCAGTTTAAAGCCTCTTAATCACCCACCTGGGACTCACTTCTTTATGTAGGGACATGTCAGTCAAGTGTCTTTAGTTAGAGGGCTGATGTCAGCTACTGTAAATAACCACGCCAGTTTTTGGGTGCAAAAGTCTCCCTTGTTGTACAACATTGTACAACAATGCTCTCTTTCCACCAAGAACACATGCAGACAGATGCCGTATTACCTCACTCAAAATGTGTGATGCATGTTCACTCGCTGGATTTTAATTTCTGTCTGAAAACTAGTACACCTGTGTGGAAGGAAAGAGTTGGAATAGAATTGATATTCTCTGTGGCTGTAAGCAGTTTGTCCAAAGTGCCTCAGCTCACAGCAGAGTTGCGCATGGCAGTCCTCTATACCTGGCTGCCAGCGCTTCGTAGGTCTCAGTCCTGCTCTGTGAAACTGGAAACACACTGGGACATTTGCCCCAGGGAAGTGACACCTGATATCTTTCTCATAAAAGCTCATTCATTCATCTAGGTGGAGGATAACAAAGGGACATCAGCATGTTGTTGTTATGATAACAAGCCCTGGCTTTGAAATTTAAAGTAGACAGCTGCTTCCAAAGGACTAATCCTGTCCTGAGAGAGGCAGCAGGAAAAGAAAGTGGGAAGCCCCAAAACGAACCTGGAATCTTCTGTCTTGTACCATGTCTTGCTCTTGTTAAAGCAGTTTACGAAAGGATTTTCCAAGGTAAGACTGTTGAAAGTTAGCCATTTCATAACCAGAAAATATGACCAGGCTCTCTATTCCCTTCCTGCCTCTTCTCTCCCCCTTCAGGTATTCATTACTTTGAGCTGTGATCTCTGTCCCAGCACAGGTAAGAGGGAGTTGGGGGCCTCTGTGGATATGATGAGCACAGTCCCTGTTCTCCCAGCCAAGAGTGGCAGTCTGCTGGCTGGCTGCCTCTGGCCTCCTGAGACCCGTTGGCTTGGGGCTGTTCAGTGACTCTGCAGGCCAACAGGCACAATGCCCAGGCAATAATACAGAAAACATTTTTATTGTTTTGTTTCACAGCGTGCCAGTCAGAACTCCTTGAATCAACAATCAATCTTCATCTTGGATCCTAGTAGTCTTAATGGCCACTGAGCTTTCAAAATAAGCCTGCCTGTAAAGTTCAGATGTTATTTTTGGGTGCACTTAGGTTTAATCTTCAACTCTCATATGATTTTTTGAGCAGATCTGGGGAATCTGCACCCCACTTACACTCTCTTTTGCTTATCTGGATCTGAAAAGAAACAAGGCTGGACCTTTTATCCATTAATTGCATACCAGTGTTGGAAACTTTTGTTTTACATCTACATGCATGATTTCAAAGCATTTTTCTACTTGATAAAGCTGAAAAAGTGGAAAAGTTTATATCTAGTTAAGTGAGAGTTTCTGTGAATTTTGTGTTAGGAACTTGAGTGGATCTAAAAAATTACTGAATCTGCATTTTATGAGGTAAAGATATAAGCCATGACTGCACTCCGTGGTCATGGGGCATTCCTAAGACATCTCCAGTTTGGGTTTTATGAACAGAACATGTATTAATTCTTGAGAATTATTGTCTCACTAGAATTAGGAAAAGAGGAGCAGGGATTCTTCTTGTCATGATGAAAAGAAAATAATGAAAGTTTGAGTGCATTTATGTTCTTGATGTCAGTAGTTGGGTCTGTCTCACGAATTTTCCAAATGGTTTTCAGAAATTAGAGTGGAAGAGGCTGAAAGTGTAAAGGTTGATGAGAGGGACTTGAAATGGTGTGAATTTCTTGTACAGTTTATGACTGAGTGGAACCAAACCTCTGTGGTCAGTTGCTTGATATTCTTCCTAGACAACATCATTTACTTGCCATTATCATGTGATACACTACACCCCTAACATCTTGCTTTTCTCTCTGTTTGGGGTACCCTTTTTAGAGTAGTGCTGATATTTTGTTTTTTGGATGTGTAAGTGCTCCGTATGGGGTGGAACTAAAGAGATCCCAATGCATTCATAGGCTGGTATGGCTGTATGGAGACAGTCGGAACCTCTGGAGTGTCAGTAATTGCGGTTCAGATCACTGCATTTGTGTAAAGGAAACAAAACGGATTCAGCAGGATACAGCTTTGCTCTATGAAAACAAAAAGATGCTATGCTGAGAAGGAAAAGCGGTGGTGTCACAGGCATGTGTTGCATCCCTTCATAACCTGTTTGGTGGGCAAGGTGTACATGGAGCATCTTTCAAAACTCCTGGTGTTTGTAGGGAAATACACAATTTGTTTAATTCTGTACACTGACAGTGAATCACTGCTTGTTAAATTGGGTTAAAATAGTCTGAATAATAGAAATTGTGTATCCCTCAAATGGCACTGTCCATGTTGCTCTAGTTGCCTCCAGGCCTTCTGGCCTGTTAGAGTTCTTGGAAACTGTCAGCTAGAAAGAGGATAGCTGAACACAAGTCAGCACACTGAAATAACTTTCAAAAGAAAAAAAAAGTCACTCCTTAGAGGGCAGATCTTAAGTAAACTGAAGCATCAGAAAGTGTTTGACAGAGACCAAAGACATGGAGAAGATAAATAAACTGCTTTCAGTGTGGCAAATCAAGCATCCCATGCTAGTGGCACCTCAGGACTTTTATTATTAACTCTGGAAAAGGTGGATGAACACAGGATAGAAATTTTTTTTGGTAAGTCCAAATTGTTTAGTTTTTTCCAGACCAAGGGAGACAGCAATATCAGACAGGTTTACCAAAAGTGAAGAGTTAGCATAGTGATAGATCGACTTTATTGCAGTCTCTTGGGCCTATAAAAAATAATATGGACATGCACTGTTAACTTCTACATTGACTCACTACTCAGGAAAGACTTTAGTGTCACACTGGGTAGCTCACTGGAAACTTCTTCCCCCTCAGCCTCAGTCGTCAAAAGAGAAGATGCCAACAGAATCAAACAAAAAGCAAAAATAGCATTGAAGACACTGAGCATACAGTTGTGTAAATAAAGCACTTTCTTTTTCCCAAAGACTGTTTTCAGTTCTGCTTCCCTGAATTTAAAAATATGCATTAGAATTGAAAGGAATTCTGGAAAAAAGGGACATGGTCAATGCCAAGAGACAGCCACACAAGTGAAGAGTAAAATCAGTCTCAGGCTAGCAAAGGTGGAACAAAACCTGAGCAAACAAAACATGAATAAATGGAGAAATGTTCCCATTTTTTCTGCCATATCAGAGTTAGAGTTCCATTGAATAGCTGTGCAGTTGCCATAAAATGTCAACCAAGATCATAGAGGGACTGAAAGAGTTGGGGCACATTCACAACTAGGTTTGAGAGATTTACAAACCATTGGTTGGTAGTATGTAGTACTGACTGGTGGATGTTAAAAAGAAAAACTCCATAATGAACTCTGAACTCCGTAGGTTGGGATATTGGGGGACAATATATATTCCGTTTTCTTTGCTTTGAAACCCACTGCCAAGTTGAAAAGATGGAGATGACACAGTATCAGCTGCGTTGTGTTCTCATTTGGCTTGATAATTCCAGTGTTCATTTCTCATCTCCAGGGAAGCAAGAATGCTCGAAAGTGCAGTGAGGATTTAAAGCACTTTCTCTACTCCGTAACTTTTAAACCTCACGCGAGTAGTAACGCTTTAGTGTTTTTACTGTCCTGTGAATAAAGTCTTGGTATTTAATATAAATCATTATGAGCAGTCAGCATGTTAAATGGGAACTCAAATAGAGCCAGATGTGTTAAAAATGTTATTCTTTCAGAAATATGGCTGGATGATGTGATTATGACTTTTTTCTTTGATAGCTCTCTCTTCTGCTGTATTAAGACCCTGTAGAGCGAGACAAAGGAGTCTGTTCATGAGGGGACAGAACTGAGGCATTGTGGGACAGGCCCTTGTAATACATGACAGGGAGGGAACAGTACTGAACACCCTTGAAGAAGTTTTTCAATCAGGTTTTATTCTACTTAGAAGATCAAGGAGGTCATCTTCCAGATCACACTGGTGCATTGTCTGGGACAGGGCGTTACTTAACATACTGGGACTTTTCAATTTTTAAAACATTTTGTTTCATTTCCTCTCTTGCTGCCTGGCAAAACCATGAGGAAGACTGACCAGTTGCAAAATTTATCTCCTATGTAATTATGGAAATGATTGAACAGATAATGTTTCACAGTCTCACCCACTTGCCCACTCTTAACAAACCTACTCCATGATCAGAATGACTGCAGCTCTTTCCTTGCTGCAGTGCAGCTGCTGGCTTCCGTAGTGTGTGTTGGGGTAAAGAGGGAAGGGAGCTCTCAGCTGTTACTGAGTGTTAACTTTAGATGTGGCATCGGGTTTCCTACACGAGGGAGTGTTCATATCCCGGGTCCTTCTTAATGAGTTTGAGGATGCCATGTGGGTGTCTGCTCTGTCTCTGATTGAGTGCCTGCAAGCAGCCAGCAGTGAAATCTTCCCTGCAGAGATGCAAAGTGTCAGTCTTGCAGACATGTACCCACTACCCATCTGCTGACAAATGAATATTCTGAATGAGGTCCTTTTTTTTGGCAAGTGACGCTAAACATACTATGAAGGCAATGGAAGATGTTAACATTCAGGAAGAGCTTTATCTTTTCTGATCTATATTTTTTTAATGTTTGAGGGTCCACTGAGATCTTGGTTGTGTAAGACAGTTGAGCTTCACTGAAGCAATTTCTTCACTTAAAACTGAGAGTTGATTCTGTCACATCACCTTACTTAGGCACTGGTGTGTTGACAAGACACCTGTCCAGGTAAGTAGTAGGGACACTGAATATGAGCCCTATCCTGTGCTAAGTTCTGGTTTGCATGTAATACAGTTAATCTACTTGCAGCATTGTGGGAAAGGCGTAGTCAATGAGATTTAATGGATCTGTAAGCACAGAGTCATAGAATGGTTTGGGTTGGAAGGGACCTTAAAGATTATCCAGATCCAACCCCTCTGCCATGGGGTGGGCAAGAACATGGGGTGCCTGCAGGGGCACCTTCCACTAGACTAGGTTACTCAAAGCCCTGGCCAACCTGAGCCTGAACATTTCCAAGGATAGGGCATCCACCACTTCTCTGTGCAACCCATTCTCTGTGCTCCCATACAAAAGCCAGCATGTTTCACTTGGACATAGTCCTGTTAGGCTGTTTGACTTCCGGGCTGAGGTTGGCTTCATTTGGCTTTTTAGGGATGCCAAGAGAGGAGCAGTGGGCTGGCTGCACCTGTTCATATGGGTGTGGTGTAGCAAGAGCAAGTATTTCTTCCTCAGTGGAGAAATCTGTGGAATGAGTTTGTCACTTACTTCACAAGGGTGAGGCAGTTGAGTGATGCATTCCTGAATCAGCAGGCTCCTCTTGCCTTGGGCATTCTTCGGCAACCGCACATTAAATCTAAAGCTATAAATTGTGTAATTTGCATAAGATATTAGACAGAGAAGCACAACGGGACAGACACTAATTGCTGATTTGGGAAGCTTCACAAGCATTTGCTAGGAGATAAACTGCAGTTACCTCAGTATTGGGCAATTAGTGTTGGTTTTCTAAAAGGAGAGAAGTGTATCACAACAACTGATTTCTTGTACTGTGTAATTTGCTGATTTCATCGTTGCTCTTGGGGACAGTTTTTTAGTTCCTTTTAAAGATAATATTTTTTAAAAACCTGCTATTTTTGACAAAGAGGCAAATGCAGTTTGGGAGGGATATTCCCACCAAGAAAGTTCAATTGCACACTCTTATTCTGCTGCAGGAAAATGAATTCTGCCGTAAATTCTTTAGCATTTCATAGTTCTATCCTAGGTTGCCATGCAGGTGTGCCAGATTGCAGATTAGGGGGTTTTGGTTGATTTTTGCTGCCTTTGCAACTCAGAGTTGGTATGAGTTTTGGGAGTGAAATTGATGGAGGCATTTTATTGCAGTTATCATTAATTTCTAATCAGCTGTTAGGCTGCCAGTTAGTTAAACTGCTAAATCTTAAAATGTGTTCACCTAGATAGCAGAAGTGCGTAGGGGAGTGTAGAGCTCTACATTACCAGGTTTTATAGACACTCTGAGTGTTGTGTCTTCCGACACTGCCCCACAATGTTTGTATGCCTTCTGTTTTATGAGCTGTTAAGGAAATAGAGGCAGTTCACTAAGTGTGATGCTTCCCCTCAAGGTCCTGCACTGTGGGAAAGGGAATGTTCTAGATGCTAGAGCTGATTGTAATTGCTTTTGGTTTTTGATATTTTGAAAGAAAATAATGTTAGAAGAGCTCCGAAAATATCCGTTTTATTTTCACTGAAGAATTGATCATTTATAATGAGCCTAAAAGGGGCAGTGCAGAGAATCAGCGTTTTTGAGATTTCAGGATTTGGAGAAGAAGACAAGAAAATAGCTCTTTTCCTCCCCTTCCTCTCTCCCACTCTTACTCCACAGCTCACTGGCCCAAAAGTCCCAGGAAGTAGTGTGACTTGTTCTTTTGGACACTTTATTTGAAGTGAAAGGAAACAAACTTTGCTTTATGTTTCACTGAAAAGCATCTTACTTCATACCTTGATAAAAATGCAACCACTTGCAGGCAGTTTGTCCCATCCAATTGTTTTGAACTTAACATCAAGGACTACCATATCTGTAAACTAGCTGTACTTAAAACACAAGCTGCTCACACCAGTGGGGGTCTGGATTTACAGAGTCCCATCTAGGAGATTCTGTGGGCTCGTCTTCATTAGGTGTGTTGCTTTTCATTCCTTCCAGTGAATGACAGCTCTGATGTGGATGCTCTTACACAACTTCCTGCGTGGGAGGAGGGATGAACAGTACCAGAAGAAAGCATCTTTATAGTCTGTATAACTACATCCATGCAGGTGTTGGGGCAGGGTTACCATTCCAGATGGTAATTGCACATTGGCAGTAACTGCTCCACGGATGCAGCTCTTTGCAAGTGCACACCTGTCCAAGATCATGCCATGTTTTGCCTCTCCCCTCTTGCCTTACTCCTTTAGAGTGACTATTTTCAAAGTCACTGTTGTGAATTAGGAGAAATTCTTTGAGGAACAGGTTGAAGATGTATAGCATCTATAACTGTATAACTGCCATCATTTAACTGGTTAGAAAAACTTTTAAAATTGTATAACCTGTAGTGGAATCTGTGCCAAACACAGGCATATGTTGGTCTCTGGAGGCAGGTATGGGTGGAAGACCGTACACAGTTTGTGAAGGTTTGTCTGCCTGGGATTGCATTCATGCAGTGGATGCAGCAGTAGTAGCCACCTAAGGTATTGCAGAGGTGAGGGGGGGAAAAATTAATAGCTGAGAAAGCTTCAACAGGTGGTACATTTGTGCCCGTGAAGCTGTCTCACTCCCCCAGAACACAATAAAGAGAGAGTGAGACACACAGACTGGTTGTATACACCAAACCTATCTCTTTTTTTTTGTTCTTCCTGCAAGGAAATGGTACTTAGTGTTAGTTCAGTATCCAGACTTATCAACAAAAACAACATAGCCATGATTATCCAGTCCTGGCCCGTCTGTTGTAAGCACTTTATCATCCAACCCATTCCAGAAACCCAGGGTGAGCCAGTGAAAAGATTAGCCGGGTTTTCTCCTTCTTCCCACCTTGCTAGAAACATGGAAAGGACCCTTATAATGAGTCCATTAACCCAGCACTACCAGGCCCAGCACTAAACCGTGACTCTAAGTGCCATGTCTGTATGTCTGTTAAATAACTCAAGGGTTGGTGACTCCACCACTTCCCTGGGCTGGCTGTTCCACTGTTTGGCAAGCTTTTCATCTATGAAATTTTTCCTGATATTCAATATAAATCTCCCCTGGAGCAATATGAGGCCTCTTGAGTGCCTCTTGACCTCTGAGTCCTTACTTGGGATAAGAGACCAACCCCCACCTGGCTACAACATCCTTTCAGGTGATTGTAGAGAGTGATAAGGTTCCCTCTGAGCCTCCTTTTCTTCAGACTAAACACCCCCAGCTGCCTCAGCTGTTCCTCACAAGACTTCTGCACCAGACCCTTCCCCAGCTCTGTTGCCCTTCTCTGGACACGCTCCAGCACCTGAATGTCTTTCTTGTCATGAGGGGCCCCAAACTGAACACAGGATTTGAGGTGTGACCTCACCACTGCCCAGTACAGGGGGTCAATGCCTGCCCTGGTCCTGCTGGCCACACTATTGCTGACACAGAATGCCAGGATGCCATTGGCCTTCTTGGCCACCTGGGCACAGCTGGCTCATGTTCAGCTGCTGTCAAATGACTCCCCCAGGTCCTTTTCCACCAGGCAGCTTTCCAGCTACCCTGTCCCCAGCCTGTCACACTGTGTGGGGTAGTTGTGAGTGACCCAAATTTGCAGGACCTGACATCTGACTTTTTCAAACCTCCTACAGTTGGTCTTGGCCATGGATCCAGCCTGTCCAGATCCCCCTGCAGAGCCTTCCTACCCTAAATCAACACTCCCACCCAACTTGGTATTGGCTATGAATTTACTAAGAGTACACTTGACCCCCGAGTCCAGATCATCAATAAAAGTATTGGACAGGACTTCATCCAGTGCTGATCCCTGGGGAACGCCACTAGTGACCAGATGCCAACTGGATGCAGCACCATTCACCACCAATCTCTGGGTCAGGCTGTCCAGACAGTTTCTTATCCAGCAAAGAGTACACCTTTCCAAAATTATCTGCTCTGTGATTTTCCCGAGCATCCAGGTCAGGCTGACAGACCTGTAGTTCCCCAGATCCTTCTTCTGGCCCTTTCTGTAGATGGGCAGCTCATTTGCTAGCCTCCATTTGTCTGGGACCTCCCTCAAGAGCCAGAACTGCTGATAAATGATTGGGAATGGTTTGGTGAGCTCTTTCACCAGCCCCCTCAGTACCCTCGGATGGATTCCATCCAGCCCCATAGGCTTGTGTGTGTTCTAAGTGGTGCAGCAGGTTGATGACCATTTTCCTTTGGATTAAAGAGGCTTTATCCTTCTCCCTGTCCCTGTCCCGGTCTTTCAGCTGGCAGGTGGCTCAAGAGCCTGGATATTTAAACATCTGCGAATCCCATTTAATTTCAAGTCCAGGTTTACAGGTTTACCCACAAAAAGAAGTAACATCTTGTAACAACACAAATCTCTGTCAGTATTGGCTGTTTACAATTTGTTGTAGCCTGAACATGTGCACAATGAAAACCAGCTCATATTGAGACAGAGCTGGCTTCAAAGCATGATAGACATTTACTACATGAGAATCACATCTAGATGTGCACAAACTTCTCTGGAGCTGGCAGTGCTTGTCTTATCTTCCCTACTTATATATCAGATTTACCACAAGAATTTTATCTTTGGGGGAGAAAAAAGTCATAGTTCTCTATCTAATCCTACAATCCTTCTGATTTAGGAATAGAAAGGAATCCTTAAACAAAATTTATCTCCTAAATAAAATTGCACCTAGTTTTACGTGCCTTATTAACCTTTTAATTTAGTGAATTGAATTGGTTCATTAGTGTTTGTTTAGTTGCAATGAAAGTCAAAGCCTGCCTGGAACTGAAGAGTAAAACAAATGCATTTCCTATTGAATGTAATGTGTATCATGACATGCAGATGGGTTTGATCCATTTCCCTCTTGAACTCTCATTCAGTCTTTGTTTTTTATATTGCTTTGACCAAAAGAATTTCTTTTAATAACTTTCTGTACTTGGTTAGCCTTTATAGGAAAATTAATTTTTCCTTTTGTAAAGGTAGATCTGTGTGAACTGAATGTTTGTTCAGGGTTATAGGGAAGGTTTTTTTTCTTTAAAATCTAAATGTAAGGAGGCTTCCTCTTCTTTTTTGACTTGAGATAAACAACTGATTTTTTCAAAATATTTTTTATTTTATGCTCTGGTTGTGTCATTTTTTTTTTTTTTTTGCTATATACACCACGTACTGCAACTTCTAAAGACTAAAGTGTTGATGTGTAGTTTTAGTGGCTGTAGGGCACATAGGATTAGTCTAGGAACAGCGCTATCATTATCGTCATTAAAGCAAGGGTATTGTATCAGCCAGAAGGTACAGAGAGACATTGAAGTTGTTAAATCTTGTTGAAGAACTGTATTGTGCTGGGACTTGGAAGGCTTGATCCTGTTTCAAGACTTAGTGATGGTGCCTGGTAGGTATTAATCTCTCCGCCTCTTGTTTCTTCATTTCATACCCCTGTCCTTTATCAGTCTTTTTGATTTGAAGCTTCTCTGAGGGGTACACCACCTATTATTGTGTGTTTTGCACAGTGCTCAAAATACTGGCCTCGCAATTCCACTGTAATACAAATGATCCTGCAATGTTAGGGGAAGATGGTAAGGCTTCCATGGTGTCCATACAAGTTCTAATTTTCACTGTATACAGAGGAAACCCTCTGAAACTGCATTTAGTGGAAGCTAAATTCTGAACTATGACCTGGTTTCTTTAAACATTCAGGTTTTGTCATTATTTTGAAGCCTTTGGTATCTGATGCTAAAAATACACTGTACTGAGCATCCACGTGTAGGTAGTTATATAAATCTTGCCATAAATAATACTTGTTCACTCGATCATTATAGAAATGTCTTGACATGCAGTTCATAAGGGATTTGCTCAGAGCAAACCAAAATTGAGTAGAAAAACACATATTAGAATGAGAGTTCCTAGACCTATTTAGATCCTGCTTTTATAGCATCATTTCAATCATTTCATAGCCTAGTCTGTCAGTTTTCCAATATGCAGACAAAGCTCAAGAGGGCTAAGGAGAATCCTCTTTAATTCTTCAGTCAGCTGTGAAATGTGAAGGGCTGGTACTGCACCTTTGCAGCTGCATATCTTGAAAAGGTTTAAGTTAAATATCTTAATAGTCTGACATTGTTATATGAGTAGAAGCATAGGGTGGAATGCTACATTTCACAGCCATTTTGTAGAAATGCTTGAGATTATAAAACTAAAACACTGAGTAGTATGAAAGTCCTGGTTATTTACAGTTACTGGAAGAAAGTGTATTTTATAAATAGGTGGGGAAAAAGCATAGATGACCTGATGGTATACAAGGCAGCATTCTTCAACCTGGCAAGAAAAGTCCAAGGGAATTTGAGCTTTTAAAAAAAGAAAGACCTTATAGGAGCCTTTCAGTATGTAAAGGGGGCTTCCAAGAAGGCTAGAGATGGACTTTTCACAAGGGCATAATAGTGATAGGAGAAGAGGGCAGGTTTAGATTAGTTATTGGGAAGAAACTTCTCACTGTGAGGGTGGTGAGGCACTGGAACAGGCTGTCCAGAGAGGCTGTAGACCCCCTATCCTTGGAAGTGTTCAAGACCGGTCTGGATGGGGCTCTGAGTCATCCCTGCCCATGACAGGGGCATTGGAACTAAATGATCTTTATGGTTCCCTCCAACCTGAACCATTCTGTGATTCCATGAAAAAAGACTGGTGCTGAAGGGGAGTTATTTGGACAGGTGGCAGTTAGGAAAAGCAACTCCTAGGATATCACATATAACTTGCAGGTATTAGTATAGCAAAGCAGAGATCAAAACATTAGTGAAAGGTGCAAGCTTGTACTAAGCAAACTGAAGTGAAATCTGAGATGGGAGTGAGTGGTGCAGTTGAGCTCTGAAAGAGTGTCAAGCATATGCCAGAAATTCTTAGTGGAATCTCAGGATTGATTTAATTAGGAAGAAAATGTTTTGACTTAATTCTCATAAATGAGCAATCCCTACTCGCATGAATCCCAGTGTTGCCTTACATTCTTCTGTCAAGTGATGGATGTCATTGGTGCCCAGCCTACCAGTCCCTCAGCCCGATCCATCGCCTTCATGCCTTATAGTTTATTCCTGCACATCCTGCTTCAAGTTGAAAAATAAGATTGTAAGATCATTGTACCAGGAACTGCTGTGAATCTTTTTTCTGCAAAGAAACAAAATTACAGTTTGTTAGACCTATTAGGAACAGCCAAACTCTGTAGAACCTCATTCAGACCTCAAAATAAACCCTGAGAGTGAAGAAAATTGCAGTGCACAGAACAGCACAGCAGACTGCTCATACAGCTCTGGGGGAGAGAGACCTGTCTCCCATGAAGAGAGGATGGGTTTTGGTGCCCAGCTCCTTCTGTCCATGGAAAGGCCAGCAGAGCCTTTGTTATGCTGGAGCCCTAAAGTGGGAAGGAACATGGAGAGATTTTAAGCAGCAGATGGACTGTAGTGTTCGCTTTAAAAGTGTCATTTTTTTGTGGGTCCCAAATCTCATTTCTGTACATAAGGTGAGAATTGTGCTTAGCTCTGCTTTGAGTTACCTCTATTCTGAATGCAGTAGGGGTAATTTGTTGTTTTGCAAGTAGAAGATGAATGGAATTACTCAGGTCATCCTGGTTTACCTCCAGCAGTTCTCATCCGGCTGCTTTGATTCTAACTAACATTTGTGGGTCAGATCTGTGAGTTCACTGCCTTTTGATGTAGAATGATGTTGCGAAAGAATTTCAGTTTTCTGACCTTTTGTTGTTCTCTCATTTCTCTGCCTCCCTTTTCTCATTCTGGCTACATGATCTATGACTGTAAGATTGAGCAGGAATCTTTTCCAGGAGGATACTCATCTGTTTCACTTGAAAAGTAGACAGGGAACATGAGTGAGAGAAGGTAGATTGAGAATAGGAAATTGAAGCAGTGTAGTGGGGTTGCATTAATAACCTTGAGAATAAATTACACTGTTTTTGAAAAGGATATTGCAAAAGAAGTCAGTAGTATTTAGGGAGTCTGGGGTTTTTTTGTGGGGTTATTTAAAACTTACTCTACAAAGTATTTGCTATAACTTAATGCAAGTTATTACAAAGTAGTGAGAGAACAGATACTGAAACATGAGAATTTTCCTGCCAGGGCATGACAGGAAGCAGTTAGACTTTTAGGAGAATAAACAGTGAAAAAGTTTTTAAAAGAAAATCTGCTTTCTCCATCCATATCAAATAACATGCTAAAAGAGGACACCAAGAGCAGATGAAGCCGTTTGTGATTGTTTATCTTCAGTTCCAGGTGACATCAGTGCTGAAAGCAGCTCTTCTCATACTGCTCACCTAGTGAGAAGAAAAACATGATTAGAGAACATCTGCTCTAGTTCAGTGGGTGCAAGCATCAAACAAGCTTATTTGTAAGACACCCTAAGGCCACTTAATTCTAGGTTTTACACATCTACAAGACCAGAGCATGACTTCCACTGGAGAGTGCTTATTCTTAGGAAAAACACCCAACAAAACGTTCCAGTATGTGAATGCAGTTGCCTTATCCACATGCGAAATCTGGGTGTGGAGCTTGACAGGTACTGTTTGTCTTCTGAGCATCTAGAAATGTGTGCTCATTTTTCCCTTCCCATTTTGTTAACTCTTAGTGGTGCCAGGGCCCCCATGTGGAAGGACTTCTGACTCACTCAGTATTTGCCAGTTTAAAAGCATTTGTGAGCATTATAGCACAAGCCTTGATGGACTAATAGTGTTTAATAAAATTTTGGGGGTTAGTTTTAATCTGTGTCTTAGCAGGAAGCAGCTGGGGTGTACCTGAGTTGAAGCACCTCCCAACCTAACCACAGATTCCTGTATTCAGGTTGTGTGGGGTAAGACTTACCAGAGTAAATACACAACATGCATGTGTCCTTTCATACCAGCAGTAGACCTGCACTTACTCTGTAGCACTGTATTAAGCCCAGTCTAATGCCCAGGCTTTTGATTTTTAGTAATTCAGACAGGGATGTTTTTCTCACCATTGCAGAATACTTCTGACAAGCAAGAACAATGAAAAGAGGTAATATTTAGGCTTCAGATCCCAATGTCTCAAAAAGTAGCCAGAACCTAAAGCAATAGGTTTTTTCCATCTCATCATCTTTCAACATCTCAAAAATTGCAGTGTCCCATTCTTTTCTCTTTAGAGCCCTTCACTATTCAATTTGCCTCAAGTGAAGTAAAAATCTCAAGTCCTTTATATGATGTAAATGGTTCAAGAGATCTGGTGGGACCCTTGGCTACCTATTTTCCTCCATCTTCTGTTTTCTTAGTGTTAAATTAAGGCCAGTGTCAGTGCTGGGCTTTTGTTGACCGAAGAGGGGTTATGGAAATTCAGTAAAGGTAGTCATTCAAGTAATATAAAACACATTTAATAAGAAGAGCCACAGGGATTGAGTGTGAAGAAATTTGTACAATGAAACACTTTTCTTCACTTGCTGTCCACCCTAACTCACTCTCCTCTTCTCTGCTTCACCAGCTAATCTCCAAAAGTAGTTGTGTGCTTTCAAGTTTGATCAGATTTTAGGGAACAGCCTCTTGAAAGAAGGGATCAGAAAAAGATTAACACTGCTGGGAACTTGGTGTTTACCATTTCAGTGGTGCAATTTAACTTTCTCCTTTATACTGATTGTCACAAGGGTTAAATAAATGTCATGGCTTTTAAACACAGTTCAGAAGAGTGACACTGCTTTGTAGTTTGAAACAAAACATGTCTTTAGGGCTGGGCAGCATATCCAGAGTTGAGATATCATGTTAATTAAAATTAATGATAATTTAATGTAGTGATCCTTATCCTGTAGGAAGACTTGTTTGCTCAAAATGAAGTATTACATATGCTAAAGTCAGAGTTTGATGTAGGGGAGTAAAAGTCCATGGGCTGGCAGTATGACACCACATGTAGCTCATATAAACCAGACTGTATATTTGTGTTTTAATTAACTTAATAGATGTGTCTGTGAAGGGCTGCAGCTAAACTTTGGTAGACTGAGTTGACCAGAGAACTGCTGTTCCTAAAATAGGATTTATTTGTTATTTTTTCTATTATATTTACCATTTGAGCCATCTCTTGCTGATGGCTGGATAAGATTAATACTGGGACAAGTCTGCCATTTGTCACAGGACTTCCTGAAGTGTCTTTTGCCAGTACTGACCTTTATGGTACATAATGATGATGTCCCTACTGAAAGGTTTTTCTTAATGGGAAAATGCCTATCAACCAAATTCTCACCATCATCCTGTGAACGACTCTCCTGACAACCTCTGATGTAATTTCTAGTTCAAGTGCTATTACTGAGATTAGAGACATCTGTTTGCTTTGATTTTCCATCTCACAGAGCCATGAAATACCATGCTTAGCTGGACCCAGCAAAGCCTAAAGCAGTGGCAGTCGCCTCTGCTCACTGTGCAGAGTGTGCTGTGTGTTCCTTTGCAGGGAACAGGTTATTTCTGTCTCACACTTGTATCTAGCCACGGGCATTGCATCGTGCACGGGAAACATACTTTTCTTCCAGACTGTCTTTTTCCCGTAACGGGGTAGCCCTCATTGCCAAGTATGTGCTAGCCCAGAGTCACAGCAGCCTCTGAATATAAGGCTCCTTTCCAGGGTAAAAGGAAGAAGATGGGCTATGGAAAGGTGCTACTCAGATCTGATTCCCTTCACACTGCATGGGACTAGGGATGCCTGTGTAATCAGCTGAACACATCTCTTCTGGCAGGAGGGAGAGTGAATGTTGTATGGAGTTTTCTGTATTCAAAACCAGCATCTGAGCATCTTCCTTAACTCTTTGAGCTGAGTCCATCTACTTTGTAGCAGACACATCTACTGCTACAAAGCAAATTCAAAAACCCCAACCTAATCCAGCTACAAAATCTGATTCTTGATTTAAAGTTAACCTAAAGTGAAAGTTTATTTCCAGCTGTATGTTATTGTCTATATTCTTGGTCTGAGAATGAACATGTATAATATGGCATTTTTAATTTTAAATTAGTTAAGTGTTTTTGGGGGATGGGGGTATATGTGGTGTATTTGGGTGGGGATTGTGTTGAGCAAGCTGATTCCCTGCAGGCATCTCACTTGAATGTAGTGCCCTACCTGCCTGCATGCTAGTCTTTGCAAATTCGTATCTAGATGCAGTTGTGCATGAAAGTCAGAGTCTGACCAGCACGACCAAATTCTGAGCTGGGCCTGCCTTGGTTTTTTTGGAGCAAGAATCTTCACCTTCCTTCTGAACACAAGGGTGGGAGGATTTACAACCCGACTTAACTGCATAGATATTACATAATATCTCTCTGATGATAGCCTCTGATTAGTTTTCTAAGTCACACAAAAGGAATGTGGTATGTTTAATGCTCTGTAACTGCATAAACACACCTTACCAGCTTCATTATAACTCTGCTGAAATGCATCCCCTTCTGATCTAAGACAATCTAAATTAAGAGCTATTTTTAAATTATTTAATATTCTTTTTAGAGCAGTTTCTAGTTCTTAATAAGTAGTTTTTTTGTTTTAGGGCACTTTAATATGAGAGGTAGGGACTTTGTGCAGGAGACTCTATTCAAAATCTGACCTGCATCTACAAGCATAGTATTCTCTTGCATTTCACTGACCTCTTCCAACCAAGTATCTCATTTTGTTTCAGAAAGTGGCTGTTCTAACCTCACGAAGACTGCATAATAACCTGGTACATTGAAACACAACCTAAATAGCCTAAAGTCCCAAAGAAGGCTTACAGAAGTATGGTTTTTGTTTCTTCTCCAAATCTTCCTCCTTGAATACAAAATTGGTTGATTGCCTGTGCTGTAAAGAATCTCTGCTGTAGACTCAGCACAAGCCTTTACAGGCAAAAGTCTTAAGATTTTTTGACAGAAACTTGCACTGTGCTACTGAAATGCTTCATTATAGCGGCCAGACTCTTTCTTTTCCATCCCCAGTACAGCAGCTTCACTGGCAAAGGATTTGATCGAACTGAAATGCAGAGTTCAAAACTTCTTGAAGCAGCTGAGAGGGGAGGGAGCACAATGGAGGCCTGTGTGAATCGGGAGCAGCATGCTGATGATGAATGGAAACAGCAATGTGTTGTTTCTTCTGGTAAATATGAAAGTAGTAGGTGGTAAGCTTGAAAAAAAACCCCAACATTTTCACTATCCTACACTGCATAGCTAAACAACGAAATTCAGTGCCACGGAGTGGTGTGAATGCTAATTTGTGTGCATTCAAAAAAGCAGCCAGATTCATGTCAGAAAAACCTGTTGAGAGCAGATAAACCCTTTACTTTCCTGAAGAAGTCCCTGAAGAGCTACTGCAAGGGGCTATGACAGGGACAACGTCCTTGTAAGCTTTTGTGGTTTTATACTCTTTCCTGGACACCTGCCACTAGCCTCTCTGCTGATTTGTGCCATTATGATCTGGCATTGTCCTGATACTGGATAAAAGTCCCCTTCAGTAATGGATGCTGAAGATCTTCTTGCAAAAGATCAAAAGAAAAGGAGGAAAGATTGAAAAGGAAAAATAAAATACAGAGAAATAAAGTGAATACTAGGAACAGTTTTTATGGGAGAGTGTGAACACGTACCCCATCACTACAAATATACATCTGAGTTTCCATTTTTTGGAAACACCACAGGGCTCCACAAACCTGGCAATTCAAAGAATTAGTCTCATCCTAGGGAAAAAAAACACTTTCCTGATCCTGGTTGGATGAATCTTTTTAGTCTCTTAGGAGACCTAAAGCTGGTTTGTTTATTACAGTATGTTTACGTCCCGTCCCCTCTTGTTCCCTCTGTTGGTCATATTGCAGTCAGATGGGTGTTCAAATAAAAAGACAGCTGATATTTTTCCAGGCTTCTCTGATGAGTAGCTGGAATGAAATACATGTGAAATTACTTTTAAAATGTTGGTACTGGTGCCTGCAGGTCGTACCTGCTGGAAGAGGTGGGATGCTGCCTATGGGGATCCCACCTTGTGCTGAGGAGCAACTTTTGAGCCAGTCGTGAGCTGTGTTCTCCTGAAAAAGTGGTCTGAACTTTGGCTGACTGCAGTTTAACCCTGGATTTTGGCAGCTCTGTGTAAGACAGAACATAATGATTAGGCTCATGCTGCAGAATGTAAGTGCTTTTGAAATGGGATGCAAAGGTTAAAAATGAAATTAAAATCCTTGGGTATTTTTGAGAGAAGCTGAAGTAAAATGAGCAGAGGAACGTGCAGAAATGATCATTAACTGTAATAAATTAAAATCCTTTAGAAATCTAAAGACACTTCTTAGAAAGATACATTATTAAATGTGGTTTCTGGGATTTCCTGCTTAGTAGATAAACAGAAAGGGGAGAGGAAAGATTGGTAACTTCATTCATACCTAACTCAAATTCTTGCTAATGAAGAACCGATAATTCCCAGTTGGCAATGATGTGTTTGAAATGCTTCATTTTTCACTGTGCTACATGAACATCTGTCCTGCTATTTGCCTTTCATACAGAAAATTAATTTCTTCTTGTCTGAGATAAGCTTGCAAAATATTTATAGGGGAAAAACTATTAAAGTATATCAGTATTAGGGAAAAAAGCATGAATGTATTGGTTCATTCACAGGCATATGTTTATATAATATTCTCTTACTTGAGCAGACTTAAGGAACAGGCATTGAACACAGGGTATTTATTTCAATTGCAGACCAATAACTAATGCCAAAATGAACATAATTACTGTTTCATGGTATACAGGGTAGGGGTCATCCTGCAGATTTGAAAGCAAATTCAAATAAGCATCTGGCTCAGCCTCATGGTGAAGAATATGAACAGAATAAAGTACATAGTGTAGAAGAGTTACAGTTTCAAAAGATGCTGAGATATCAGCTCTGTGCCCTGAGCATGCCTGGCTCAGACATGTTCTCTGCTTTGTTTCAGCCAGCAGAGGCTGTGGCAGTGCCATCCTCCTTGGGTTCTCACTATGTTTGCCTTCCATGGCCATGAGGTTGAATCCACCTAGGAAGGAGGCCCACCTCTGCTTTCCTTTACAGTAGGATTCAGTCCTGACGCCTCAGGAAGATTCCAGCTCCTCCAGCAAGGTGGTTGCATTGGTTTCCCACTGGTTGTTGCAGTGGCACATCCACATGCTAATTGCTGTACTGTCATGGCTCGCTTATGACTGAAATAAGTGTGTATGTCACAAGCATTCCTTTGGGCTCTGAACTGTGGGAAGGTGCTTGTCTTTGTCATCAGCCTCCCCCTAGAAAAATGCAGGTGAATGATGAGGGTTTGTTGGGAAAAAAGGGGCATTTCTGGTTTTGTGGTTTCCTCATTGAGCAGTCTTGGAATGATACCTTCCATGAGTCTGCTGGAGTGTAAAGGCTGTGTCCTTGTGCCCCAAACAGGGCTATCAGAAGGAAATGAAGGAGTTTGGTTCCACAAGTACATTTAGTTAGTGCAGCCCCTAAAGTCCATAATGACAGTATTAAGTGCTGTGAACCAAAGTCACGTCCTCAGTCTCTGGTTTAGAAGGAGCATCAAGCTGTGAGTTCAGCAGGGTATGAGTTCTTTTAGACTTTGTTTCCTCTCTGTTCACAGCTGCCTGTTCCTGCCTGGAAGCCTGAGCACTGTTGCTCTCAGGTGAACAGAGCAGAGAGGATGCCTCCATCTTCTGTGTATTTGTATGAAGGTGGTCTGGAAAATCAAATAGCAGTAGTGATATATTTTTACATGAGCGAGGTAGGCTTACTGCCACGTGTTCTTTGCTGGTGTCCAGTCATGGTGGATGTGGCTCCCTGGCACTTTCAAAAGTGATAGCCTAACCACCGTCAGGGTCACAGCCATCTCTTCGCAGCATTATGCAATGCATGATCATCTTTTTTCACAAGAAACTTGGCGTGTTCTCTGCTTCCCCTTTTAGCAAAGCACCAAATCTCCCAATGGTTTCCTGCTTTTGTACTCTGCTGTATGCTCTGCAGACAATTCCTAAGGAACTTGAGGAGACTATAATTAAACACTTGATGGAGAAGCTTGAAGTGTTGATGTTACGTGCCTGAAGACTGGAAAATATTGACACCTGCTATGATTTTCTAGTTCTGAACACACGTTTTCCCCCACTTTTTCACTTACAGAGTATGATTGATACTTGCAACGTCTCTTCCTGTGGAGATGTTGCAAGGAGTCCTCAGGGCATTTCCTCCTCTTGTTCTGCTAAAACTAAGGGTTTTCAAGGACAAGTGTGTTGTAAGACTGAGCCATAGTAAATTCCTGACTGTTTTCAGGTCCTATGTCGCCTCTGACTCCTCATACATTTCTGGAGACAAAATGTCGCCCCTGCTCTTGGAGTGAGAATCCCCTTCTTTAACTGACAGCATGTTGTATTTTGGCACAGGATGAATGTGTTTCTGCAATTGCCTGTACAAGTCTCCTATGTCTCACTACAGCATTTGGCTGCTGCAGACAGTACATAGATGTGACTAATAGTCAGACTTACTGGAACAAAACAAATGCTGGTACTGCCTGGGTTGGTGTCCTGGTAGGGTGCTAACATGTCCTTGTTTGGCAAAACAGGAGCATTCCTTCCTGAGTGCTTTCCCCTTCTTGCTGAGCTGAACTCAGCAGCACTAAGAAATAACAGCATCCTCCTCCACATTCATCTCAGAGAGAAGCTGCTGAAGTCAGGTTTTGAAGGCTGTTCCCAAGAGACCAAAGGTACATCATTCCTGCATTTTAACACAAGTGTTGAATTTTACAGTACCTTGTCTGCAGTGGCCTAATGTCTTCTGTTGTCCTTTTCTCTGGTAATGTGAGTAAATTATCCAGAAAACATGTATGTGCACTGCTTTGCTGCCTCATGTGTGGTACTCAGGTTTTTTTCTAACAAATGGCACCACTGCTGGCCTCAGGGAAGAGGAAGGAAAGCTGAAATGTTCTTGTCAGAGCACATTCATGGTCTCAGAAGTCCTCTGTTTGCATAATTTCGTGTTCTCCAAAAGTGAGTTCAAGTCAGGAAGAACAGCCTCTCCACCTCAGAGAACTGATGTGTTTGTACAGCCTGTGTCCTGCTTGTTTCTTAAGTGCTTTGAGCACTGATGTGCAGATCCTTGTGTTTGAGAGGCCCTACAGAAATGAGCACATTTGGACACTTGGACGGTGCTGGTGGCACAGCGTACACTTACATAAAATCATCCATGGGCACAAAGACCAAAATAAGCAATCACTAGTCATCACAACAATGCAAGAGCACAAAGCTGAAACCCAACAAATGGACAGGGATAGGAGCTTCCACACACATGAGGAAATCTCAGCTTGTGAAAGGAAAGCTTCAGCTGTGTGTCTGTTACGTATCTTTGCAAATCCTAGTGTTATTTGTGATCACATTCTACATTCTTGGAATAAACTAAAATGCTTATACACTGTGTGATGTCCATAGCTTTTATAAACTTTTCCACTGCATGTTTTTACTTCAATATTTTTGCATCTTTGTTTCCTTTCTCTATATTTAAATGCCTCAAGAAACATTGTTCAGCTGTTGCATTGCAAGTGGCTGGTGATTCAGAGCAGGCCCAGAACTGGTTAAGTTCTTGGTTCAGATGGAGTCAGGTACAGAAGATGAGGTTTTCCACCCCTGTCCACAGGCTGTGTCTTGATGAGCCCTTCTAGAGTTTTGTCTCTTGCTTCACTGCTGTAAAATGGATTGGTGATGAGTGCTGCCTTTGTAAAAAGGGGAAGATCTCCAAACAAGGAGTGCTGTATGAGAGCATGAGACAATTGCAGGTATGTCCTGAGCAAGCCTGCCACCAAACCCCAGTGTTGCTTTGGTCAGTTCAGTGAGGGTCTGCTTAAGCTTCCCTGGCAGGAAAATGAGACTGCTATTGGATAGCCCAGGAATGAAGGAAGAATGTTTGATGCATATGGAACTTCGTGTATTTGAAGAGGTTTATATAAATAAAATGTACATCAATGATAGTAGCCTGGATTTTTTATGAGCATTCTTTCATCTGCATTTAGCTGATTGAAAAGTCTAATCTTAGTATACTCTCTGTTTCATATTTTTCAATCTTTGCACATACAAACTAATTATTTTCATCTACTAAGAAGCAGGTTAGTAAAGTTTTGACTGAAAGACATGACTGCATGTCTCAGAAATCTACTAATTGCCCTTGAAGTATTTAGCTTTCCCAGACCTACAGGTGTGTTCTTCATTTTGAAAATGCTGTGTCTCTCACTGTCTTCTGTTGCCCTGACACTGTTACAGCATTTTTAGTCTGTGAAAAAGACAATGAGTACCCAGATTCCCAAAGCCTGGAAAAAGGTCATTAAATAGATCAGACAAAAAGGAAATAGCATGTCTGCTAAATCAGAGACATTTTATACAAACCATGATGGGTCATGCTGAGAGCTGTCTAACTTGTTGAGCTTAGCAATGTTTCTCTTCTTGAAAATTAGCCAAGAAATTAGCTCTTTCCATAACTTTCTAATCCCCCTACAGAGCAGAGTTCAGATCCTACAACTGGTATGATATGAATCTGGCATTCTTCTGACTGGGTAGTCTTTAAAACTTCTTTGATTACAACATGATTAAGAATAGAGTTTAGCCTGTGATTTTACTTATCCTATTAGTTACTGTTCAGTTCTTTTGTGTAGGACATATCATATTGTAGAGCATAAGATTTTGACATATCTGTGCAGCATTGACAACCACCAAAAAGTGGGTTGGAAGACAGTCAGCAGGTACAAATAAAGTTTATGCAACTATTTACTTCTCAAAGAAGTGCATTTTCTGAAGACACAGGATGTTCCTTTTCCTTTGGGAAAAGATCTGTTGAATACTGAGAATTGTCACTGAACACATGGGGACCTTTCCTCTTCACTGATCTCACGAATACTCTGAGCCACAAATTATGGTGTTGTTTTTTACATGGATGTGTCTGTGTGGCTCGAGGCATCTTCTGTCTGTGAGTCACTGTCATGTGTCCTGTCACTGGCTGTTGTGAAAGGGAAAATTCTCGTTTTACCAACTTAGAGGGCTCACAGCCCCCTTTCTGTTGGACAGCTAAGGAGTGGATACAATATAGTCTTTCTAGGAGTCTGCATCCACTGTATTTCTTGGTGTAGGTGCAGCACATCTAGGGAATTGGGGACAGTTGACCAGAATTTTGAAGAAGTTCCTACACAGCTGCCTGCACTCACTCAGCTCCTGTTTTCTAAATAATCCAGTCTGCGGCTGTGCTGTACCTCAGTTTTCTTCAATCCATGCATGATATTTGAGACTTCTTCTTCTTGAGATATTACTTGCCTTTTTCATATATATATATATCTATTATTTTTTATGTATTCATATATATACTTCACTGAGGAAACCAATAAATGTTACACATTTCTTTACAACTTTCATTCGTTAGATCGGTTAACAAGGAGAGATGTAAATATGATCCAGCCACCAGGGGAAAGGAAAAAACTCTGTAAGCTTGAGTTCTGGCAAAGGGGACTTGAGGAAGGAGCTGGTTTTAGAAATGTCACAAAAGGAGTTTATCCTTGAGAAAGCTTGTGACAAGATGGCAGGGTGTAGATGCAAGTGGAAAGGTCAGGGATGGTGGCAGGGTTGAGTTAGAAGAGGAGGTGGGACTTGGTGATGGACAAATGGACAATGAGCAGTATGCTTAGAAAACTTGTGGGCTGCCCTCTAACTAAAGAATCCCCCAGGATGAGAGAGCCTAGACAGTGAATGTTTTGCTGTATTCATCAAAGTGAGGGGATAAAAAAAAGAGAAGTGGAGACGTGGTCATTATATGTAGAAAGCACATAAAATTTTAGAATGCTTTAACTTTTAGGGAAAGCGCCTCCCATGCGCCTCAAATCCTGACTAATTGGAGATAGCTGTTATATCAAGTCTTAAACAGATAAACCAATGGGGGGAAAAAAGTATACCTCAGTACAACTGGTCCTTATGTCAGCAGATGGGAACTGCTGGCAGAGGCAGGTACAACTCCTCCAGCCCAGTGCAGTACAAAGAGATAAACAGGAAAAAGATTCTCCTCTGTGCATGAGGAGCACTCCATACTAATCAGTTAGGAGAGAGCAGGAGGTGCAGTCCAGGGCTCATAAGTTGTTACAAGCATAAGATTCAGGAAGCAGCAACAAGCTTGTGCTGAGGAGCCCAAGACAAATCCAGAAACACACCTACGGTCAGGTGGTCCAGGGCAGTATTTGCACTCCATTTTAAACAAGTAAAATTACACTAGAAAGTTTATTTGCGAGCTAATGTTTGCCAAAGTGGAGAACAGAATTCAGGATTTGTCCTGGCTAGTGTTGCTACATATAAACTAAGGAAACATTTTACAAGGGCATGTAGTGATACACAAGGGGGAATGGCTTCAAACTGAAAGAAACTGAGTTTAGCTTAGGTATTAGGAAGAAATTCTTCACTATGAGGGTGGTGAAGCACTGTAACAGGTTGCCCAGAGAAGTTATGGAATGCCCCATCTCCGGGAGTGTTCAAGGTCAGGTTGGATGGGGCTTTGAACAACCTGGTCTAGTAAAAGGTGTCCCTGCCCATGGCGGGGAGATTGGAACAAGATCATCTTTAAGGCCCCTTCCAACCCCAGCCATTCTGTGATTCTATGAAATCAGCCACAAGTTCTCTTGTCTTTTCTGGACTTTCTTTCTGGGTGTTTCTGTATGTGGACATCTCCTCCACCCTTGCTGTCATACTTGACAGGAGATGGTAGCAAGTTCATGAATCAGAAGTCAGTGTAGTAACTGAAGCCAGAAAATTAAAAGTATTTCTTTGTGTATTCAGACTATACAGATCAGCATTGTTCCCTGCAAGACAGGAATGCACATTTCAGAAAAACAGGAAGATTACTTTGCAGCAACAGTTCTTGTGAAGGTAATTGTTGGCAGCAAAGGGCAGTTCATTGCACTTCACACTATCTAGCTAAAATTTACATGTGTATGCAGCACTAGGAGTTTGCAAACAGTGGGTAGAGATAGGCAAGTCCAGAAGTTACTAGTTTTAAACTCCTGAATGAAGAAGGTAAAATCACTGTCCAAATGTGCCTGTTTCCATTGGCTTAGCTGGTACAAAGACAGCTTGCAGGAACAAGTTGGCTGGAGCCATGTGAGGTGAATCCCCCTTTCTGTCACAATTATCCACTGGCACATGGCTTTTGGGAGCTCACAGCCAGACTCAGGAGGCTCCTCGTGGGGCCATGTGTGCTGGCACATGAGTCAAGGACTCCATTCTGGTGGAATTGTCTTTCTTCCCTCTGCCTTCTTATTGCCATCTCCCTCCTGCCCAGGTGTTACTGAAGGAGATCAAGTGCTGGACTTGCTGCTTTGAAGCACTGAGGTTTTCATGGAATAAGTGGCTTCTGGCTGCTGCTAGCTGCTTGACATGCCCAGTGTCAAACCAGGGACACAGGCACTGATTGCACCAAGGATGCAGCCAAAGACCCAGTCTTACAGTGCCAGAGAAAATAGAAACCACTTTGTCCTGAATTCTGCTGAAAGTCTGGCATCTTAGCAGATGACATCCACAGATATACCAAGTTTGGGCACATGCCCCTTCCAATTCAGTGGCCGCTACCTCTTCTCCATGATGCCAGAGAGAACCATGCAACACAGGATCTTCTCCTGGCAGCCTGTCAGCAGCATGGAAATAATGTCAGCTTCCTACACCAGCATGGTTTCAGGGTAGGAGGTAAGGACTGCTGGTCCTTGCCTCCCAATAGTTTCTCACAAGTATTACAAAGTGTCTTGATGAGTGTTGGGATCTGGTGTGGGAAAGCTGTTCCATGGGATATCTACCCAGAGTGCTTTGCAATTGTTTATGAAAAGAGATCACAGAATATGCTGAGTTGGAAGGGACCCATAAGGATCATTGAGTCCAACTTGATGGCACAGCACCATCCCCAAGAGTCACACCCTGTGCTTGAGAACATTGTCCAAACACTTCTTGAATTCTCTCAGGTGCTGTGACCATTTCCCTGGGGAGCTGTTCCAGTGCTCAGCTACACTGGATGAAAACATCTTTCTAATATCCAGCCTAAACCTCCCCCGACACAACTTCAGTCCATTCCCCGAGTCCTGTCACTGGTCACAAGAGAGAAGAGATCAGTGCCTGCCCCTCCTCTTTCCCTTTTGAGGAAGTTGTAACTGCAGTGAGGTCTCCCCTCAGTCTCCTCCAGGCTGAACTGACCAAGTGCCCTCAGACGCTCCTCATGCAGCTTCCCCTCCAGGCCCTTCATTGTTCTCATTTCTCTGCTTTGGACACTCTCTAATAGCTTAATATTTACAGGGCTGTCTGAAAACTTTTTAACAACAGAAACTAATCCAATGTAAACAACATAGTGTGTGTGCATTCCTTTGCTATAGTTATACTAACATAATTAGAACAGAAAAATATACACTAACAAAGCTTTCCCATGCAGATAGGTCTTTCTTTCTGATGTTTAAAATACTCATAACTTGTTTGTCTCAGGAGTTATTTTTTCTCATTGATTTGGAGTAGGCCCAATCCACCTCACTTGGGAAAAATCAAATCGTACCAGTCTCTGTAGTAGGCAGCAGCCTTGGTTGGTGTGCTGTACTCCACATAAAGTATTGCAAACAAGTGCAGACCAGAACTCGTTAAGGCCAAAACCAGTGTTTCAGTTACATTTTTCCTAAGTGCTTCAGGATTGTCTATATGATCTTCAGTTGAAAATACAGAATGTTTCTGAATAAAAAAACTTGTTCATTTGAGCTTGTTCCTTTCATGACACAAAGTGTAAGCTCTGAATGGTGAGCAGTGTAGAAGGTAAAATTCCCACATGCGTTAGAGAAGTTTACTAACCTATGCAAGGACAGTGTTAGTGCAGGGCATTTAGCTTCTTGTTTTCCATGTTACATACAAACTTGGGACCATGATCATTTGCTTGTGTTGTTGAGTTGATAGTTAAGTGTCTGCTTAGGTATCTGCAAACAGTTCTCTCCACTGTTATTGAAATGCCATGTTCTTCCACTTCACCTATGGCACAGGAAAGAAGTGCGTTGCAGTTGTATAGTTGCGCTCTGAGTGGCTGCTTTACATAAAGGAACTCAAATGAAATCAGTGGTCACCAAGTCCCTGGCAAATCTGTTTGGCCTCACAGCACAGGGCTGGCCTCCCAAAACAGGTGACAGGAGGTGCACAGCCACAGGGCTGGCTGTCAGCCCCTGCTCAGCTGTGCAGGGGCAGCGATGTGCCTCCCATGTTATTCAGTGTTGTCCCAAGATCTTGCTGTGTTTTCTAGATCTGTATGTAAAATCTTGCACTTCGTTTGTGTTCACATACATGTGAGTTGGTAAAGTAATAAAAGGCAGGTATTTATTCACTTTTCCTCTGTCATCGCTGGTATGTTTTGGAACAGGAGCCAAAGGCCATGTTCCTCCCTGGCTCGAGCTGGGACACAGTTGCTGCAGGAGTCTTGCTGTACCACAGGGGCTTGATCGAAGCAGTGAATGATACTGTCAGAGCCCCTCCCAGTGTGTCCCTGGGATACTTCTCTACCTCAGAGGGAGTTTTGTCACTATTTTGCAGTCCTCATGGGCTGCTACTTTACCTCTAACACAGCATGTGGAGATTGGAAGTGGTGTTTGCAGAAAGCCTGGGATATGCATTGTATAGTATCTCCCAGGATTTATCTTCCAAAAGCTCATTAAACTGATCTGGTTAAGGGTCATCAACCCTCTTAGATTAGAGATATAAAGAGCTTCAGTGGACTCCACTCATCTGGGTACTCTAATATCTTCAAATGAACTCCATCACAGACAAGAAAAAGCTGCCTGCATCATGTCTGTCATCATGCCCCCTGCCATGAATTCATTTTCTATTTTATTAGACAACAACATACTCTGTATAATACAAGGAAAGACTGATTCTTCAACCGAAAGCAACTAACTGATTTAAGTGAGTAGAGTTACATACAAATAAATTCAGTAAGGAGTTCAGCATTGGGTCATCACAGCTTACCTTAGATTCCTGGGAATGAAGAGCATCTCATTACATGGAGTAAACTGGTGTTCTCTGCCGTCAGTTTCTTACGTGAATCAGGTGGTTATGAGGAACCTTGGAGCTGTTTAAATACGAGGGCCCTGGTATTCACATCTTTCACTCAAGCTCCAATACATAGTGTATAACAGTATATTTTCTCCAAATATGGTGGTTCCTGGCCATTTTCAAGCTCTGTGGGTGTGCACAGGGAAGTGCACACCCCTATCTTTTCCTATCCACCATCTAGGCCAGGGGGATGCAAACCAGCATCCCACTGGCTCCTGTCCTGGAGCTGTGTAGTTTGCAAGTAGAAACTTAACTTGGAAATAGTTTTGTGCTAGTCTAAGTAATGTCTTAGCTCAGTATATGGGAGAGGAAACATAAAAAATCCTGCATCTGGGCCATTATATACCTTTTGTAGTTCATGGGAGTCATATTTGCACACTGGCTCTTGGTTCTGAGACTCTTTTATCATTCTGCATAATAGGGTTGTTCATTCTAAGACAACCCTATTATGCAGAATGATAAAGGAGGTAAGAATACTAAAACTGGGGACTTTTGTCACTTGAAAATGCCAAATGCTATGTATAATTCCTGTATTCAACATACATAGGTAAGCATATGAAACAGCAGATAAAAATTACCGTTTAGAGACAGTTGAGTTGGTTTTAATCGGGGTTCAGGTATTCATACTGAATCTGACATTTGCATTTTCATGCAGAGCAGATATGCAGAGTATATTTTGCATAGTCTGTCTTCTTGAAATGCCTTTGGGGTTTTGCAGATACCAATACTTTCAATGCCAGTGTTCTGAGCAGAACATTATTGGGGTAAAAAGGTAGAAAAGACTTCAATGAGTTTGCCAAAAATCCCTTTCATTTTTTTCCTTGATGAGGAAAATTGCTTGCTTTCTTCCTGTAATGTTGGAAATGTTACTCCTGCCTGTAAAATGAGTCCCCAAGTTTTGGTACAGCTTCAGTGCTCTGAGGAATAAATGTTACTGTTTCAACAAAAGCTGTTCTAGCAGGTTTTCTCCACTCTTCTTCATTACTTATAAGAGAGTTTTGCCCAACATTCTTATCTACAAAGAGTCTAAGGAGCACCCACCAGATGGTTTATTTCCTTCTCCTGGACAGCTAGTTCATTTGCCTCCTTTTTCTGTGGTGAGGTGTGCTTGGTTTTTTAAATTCTACTGCAAAGCTTCCTTTCTCTTGCATTTGCAAGGTGGTGGGTAACCACTTTCACCTGCTGAAAAATGAGGCTATTTGATGATGAACACCCATCTCACAGCCTTTACTCTGTCTCCCGAATGAGATAATTTTTCACCACTTAAACATGGTTGTGAGCTCAGTTTATCAGGCTGTGTCAATGACTGTGTTTCACCACAGGTCTGTTTTAACTGGAGGCATGTCTGTAACTGTGCTCCTCTACTGTCGGGTGCCTGTGAGGCCCCATCACCACCAGTGAGCAGAATGGTTGTCTGCAAAACCTGCCTCTTTCTGCCTGAGCTCCCAAAGGACGACATGAATTCCTTTCTTGGGAATCAGAAAGATTCTGCTCACTACGGAAAGTGAGCATAAGATGAAAGCCTAGATCTAAAAAGTAAAGGAGGATCTGATACAGAACATAGCTTTGTGAAATGGTTGTGTTTGAAGAAGAGTTCATCTGCAATAAAAAGCTCCATCAGCTTGGCTTTACTATGACCATTGCCTCTGTTTCTTCTTTATGGTTTATACTTTCTGTTTAGTCTAATCTGATTTCATCATGTTTCAAAACCCATAATTAGTACTCCTAAATTGCATGGAAATGACAAATTATTGTGAATTTTTTGAATAGTTTCTTATTTAGATTCAGTTGTGAAATTTCCTCACTCGCTGCCCAGATGCTTCAAAATCACTACTTTTTTAAAAGCCAAGACTGTTGCTTGGCAGATGTTCCATTTAACACAGATATTCAGTGTGCAGTTCCTTGTATGTCAAGCTAGAGTAATCTTAAAATTGTGCCTTCAAAGCTGAGTCTGCTCTGCCCTCTTGTGTCTTTGGAATGTGTTGCCAAATGCTCCCCAGATACAGCTGCTTTATCCTGAGAACTGGAATTTTCCCCTCACAGACTTAAAGAGTAAGCAGCAAACACATGGGTATTCATATATGCGTTGATTTTTCAGTGATGGGTATAGATCAACATATGTTTGAACTAAATCTGTTCTGCCAATATTCCTTATGCACATGCATTTCTGAGGGGAAGGCAAAACAACTTGAGAGTATTTTTAATACAGCTCAGAAGTGCTGAAATAAACCTGTTAAAGTTGTGGGGTTTATGAATAAAGTTTTTAGGTTTATGAAGCTTCAACTGAAAAATTATCTACTAGAGGGAGGAGTGAAGAAGGGGTTATTCTAGTTCATGGGGACTGGGCTGCTGTGAAGTTAGGTTTGGCTTAGCTTGACTGACTCCTTGATGTAGCAACTTCTGACCTTAGCAGATGTTACAGTCCAAAGCTATAAGTGTACAGTCATTAAAGGGATTCAAAGGGCAAAACACTCTGTCATGTAGTGGTTTATGATACCTTTGAGATAAGATTTAGCTGCATGCTTAAGAAAAACACCTTGCCAGCTTTTCTGTGTGATTGGTTTTTTTGGTTGGAAATGAACTCAGTAGGCAGGGGTGAGCTGGAAGTTCAGATTTCCTCCCCTTATTGTATTAGGAGAAAAAGACATTGCTCTGGCTGTGTATCCTCTCGATTCCCACAGGAGCAAAGTACCACAAGCTGGTGGAAGCTACAGTGAAGCACAGTTCACTGAAAATATATATTTTTTTAAAGAGTCTTAAATGTTTTCAAATCATAGCACAAACTGTTCTATTAAAGAGCGGCTTTTTTCAACAAAGTAGGAAGTTTAGAGTTTGTTACCATCTGCTGTAAATCTTTCTGATAGTTTAAGGCGTAACATTTGCTCAGTAAGTGTTGGATGATGAATGGCCTGAGCCAGTCCTGATTTTGACATGAATGGTTTTGTGCTTATCTTACAGGTGTTTACACCAGAGATCAACACTTTTCAAAGCAGCTTTGTCATTTTTCTGCATAATGCACTGTGGAGTCACATACCCAGTCTTTTCAGGAGTAATCCTGACAATCTTTCCAGGCACAAGCTGTGCTCCATTTGGAATTGCTAAGCAGAATTAGGGGATCTAGGTATGCCAAGTCTGTTGACAACTCAGGGACTTCAGGCCTCCTCTTGTGCTCCTTTGACAAACTGCATCTTCCTTCCACCTGTTTCACAAATTCACTGTAGCAACTTCTTTTACCTTTCCCATGTCCTCAACACACTCCTCATTTGGTGCTTCTTTTACCTTCTGTGTGTAAACAAAGAAGGTACTGCTACTGATGAATATTGAGCCCAGCCAAAAGATGGGTTATTCTTCAGTAAACACCTTCTGGTTTATGTTTTTCTAGTAACACGCTCAGGATTTTGGTTGATGATGCTCAGACTGAAGCTTCAAACAGGTAGTTTGTTCAGCTACTATAATGACCCCAGTAGCATCAAAAGGTCTTTTTCCCGGAACTCCTTAAACTAGCTCCAAAAAGCCCTGCCTGGCCAAGGGGAGGTGGAGCCTTCCCCCCACTTCATAAACAGAAGGTCAGAGTTAGGCTGTATCTTGGTCTTGTGGCAAGAGGTTGGTGGTGCTCAGAATAATTACTCTTTTGTCAGCCTGTCTGCTGCACTTCCTAATCCCTAGGCTAGGTAGTTAAGGATGGTGAACTACAAGGTAGGGAAACATGTTTTGACAGTAAATCTGAAGTTTAATAGGCAGTGGCCTTCTCATTGTTTGTATTTCTTTTCTAGACACAGGTTTTGAGCTATTCTCACACATGACCATAAATTCTCTTTAAACTTCTTTTCTGAAAACAAGGAAATACAGTTTGTTGATCTCTGAATGCAGAGTATTGGATCTGCAATCTATTATTTGTTTTCTTACCTGTCCAAAATCATAAGGACCAAAGAAATCCAAATAGATGATTCTTCTCTTATGGTTTATTTTTTCCCCACAGTCACCCACAGCTGCCCACTGTGTTGGTACTTCTCAAAATTTTATAGTGCAAGTACTATTTACCCTCATCAAAAACCATCCTGGGACTGCCTTGTACAGCCCTGTTGCAGTGGTTTCCATTTATTATTAAGATTTGGTTCAACTGGGAACAGTCACGAATTACTCTTATTTTTCCTCTCTCTGTTTTGCCTGGCTGCTGGATGGGAGTGTGTGTTGAGTGTTTAGGCTCTTGTGCCTTCTTCTGGGGGTTTGGGTATCCTGTGACTGTTTGGCAGGCTGTCTGCAGGCCACCAGGGTGCTTGGAGCAGAGAAGCACTATTCAGCATCTCTTACTAAAGCAAGTCCTAAGCACAAAGAATTCCACCAATTCTCACTGCCAGAAAACTTTTTTCCCCAGCCAGTTTTTAGTCTGCATCTTCCCCACCTTCACATTCCATTTCTCCTGTCACTGTTGCAGAACTCCATGTGGAATAATCCCCTCCTGGCACCAACACCCTGGTTCAAGTGCTCTTCACCCCTCTGTTGTTGGTTAGCTGTGTTACTCATCCTGTAGACTGGCCTTCATCAGTCAAGCCCTCATAATAATGTTGCTGCTCCATGGGAATGGAACAACTCTCTGACAAACCTCACCCCACAGCAGGGTGTGCCAGAGCTGGCTGCCCTGATGATGTGATTGCTGCCTGTCACCTGTGACCTGCTAGTGCCAGCTTCCTTGCTGTCCTCAGGTGTCCCACTGCAAACGCTCCCCCTGCGCTTGCAATGAACATGATCCCCCTCCAGCCATGAGCTCCATTCAGAGGAGAGAAAGGGTAGGTAGCACTGAAAGAACGGAAATAACAGTTGAAAAAATGAACAGCATAGATGAGAGATGGGGATGGGAGTGAGAAAAATGACAGAAAGTTGGAAAGAGGAGAGAGAGGGAACTCGCTCTGAGATCAAATAATCTTGAAGAAAATGGAGAATATTTAAAGGAAAATATGGTAAATAGACACCAAAAAGTTTGTGCATGCAATAAAAATGAGGACAAAGATGGGGGAGGAACAGAGTGACAGAATTTTGACTTTTAAATTTAATTATAATATGTTGTTTTTATCAACAAAAGTGCTACAGATACTTTTGGTACTTGTCTGAAGTGAGCTGAACACTCTGATCTGAAGAATCTTTCCTTGTTGCTGTTAAGTTGGCAGCTCTGGACCTGACAAGGTTCACCTGGAATCCTGGCCATTTTTCAAAGGCAGGACTCTTAGAGACTACTAGCTGCTTAGAAAATAAAGAAATACCATTCTCTAAGTGTGCACTATAGCAGTGTGCAGCATCTTAATTCACAGCAGTCTGTAGATCTATGGACAGATTTTTCCTGCTGATATCTTTAGTCCAGCACAGGCTGCATGAAGGGAAGACAGGGTTAATAATTGTGCTCATCTGCTTATGGTGTGATGCAATGTATGCACTCAAAGGGAGGGAGGAAGTGAGGAAGTGCCTGAGTTTTATTTTCAGATCCAATGTGAAAAGATTTGAAATTACACATGTAATAATCTCTTGGAATTTAAGATCAGTTGTAGATAGCCAAGGATGGAAGATGAGAGAGAGTCTTTTCCAAACTTGATATTTTAGAAGAAGATTCTTCCACTCATCAGCATCTCCATGCAGAGCACATAGCTGGGTACTGATGGTAGAAAAGCAACAGCATCAGCTCCTTGCACAGGTTCTGGGTTGTGTCATGTCTGTGTCCTCACAGAATCACTTCTGCTAGCGGTGTATGGCCAGTGCAGCTGCACAGAGGGGTGACATGGCTGTGGCCTCATGCTGTACTAGTTCTCAGACCACTTGTATTAAATTTATTTGTTATGCTTTGTCCACACTGGGCTTTCAGGTGCAAATGAAAATATTGCTTGGTTTAGACTGGAGGGTTAGGCTGTAGCATCAATACAAAGGGTCAGCAGTGGAGCCCTTCTCATCTCTAGACTGTTATGTTTACTTGTTTGTGTGTATTTACTGTTGTTCTTTTTGCCAATAGTTTCCCAGGGTGTCTTGTCACTGCTGGTTTGCAAAGAAGCGGTGACAGTGCTAAGGGTCCAGCACCTGACCAGAGCTCAGTGCGTGCACTCTAAAGCAGCTTACTCGGCAGGAGGGAGGGTTCAGTGTACCACTGAGGGTCATTTGCACCATGTGGGTCACGTAGTGTCGTTCCAAGCTGATGTAAATCAGTACTGAATTGACTCTCAGCCTTTGAGTGAGGTCTGTCCTGAACCTCAATGCAGAGAAGGTGTGCAGAGACTGCTGTCACTCTGATAGCAGGAGCTTGGTGATGAGAGAAAGCTTTAGCATGTGTTTGCCACCCTGGGAAGGAGGAGAGGATGATTGCTGGCAGCTGGAGGACTTTTTTTTTTTTAAAACCTACAGCTATCTTTAGAATTTCAGTGTGTGCAATTAAACTCAGAACAGCAGTTTTCTAGCTGTAGGCTCTACTGAAATCTTGTGTTGAGTGAGGATTTGTTTGTCCTCGGGTCTGGCTGTGAATTAATGGTCTGTTTCAGAGGTTTCAGTGGGCTAGAATTGCCTTCTTGGTGGAGAAAATGCCAGTGCTGTGCAAAGTCAGCGGGAGCACTTTGAGATGCTAAGAGTCTTCCTTGCTACTTTTTGTTAATCCAGGTGGTCTTTTCTAAGTACAAAGTCAAAGAAATTACTGTTTACCCCTTCCTTCATCTCCCCATGCAAGTGTTATGTAGTCAGCAGGAGCACTGAATCCTCCCTTTCTCCCATTCCTGTTTGCATGAGAGAGAGGGAAGTGAGATGGAACCATACGTTCCTCTGCATCTGCACTCCGAAGGCAGTTATTTGTGAGCCTTAAGCATGTGGGTGGGAGAGCTGCCAAGCCAAATTTGTTCCCAAGTATCTGTAAACTAAATCTTATTCCCTAAATTCATCCAACTAAGGAACTTTCGCTCTGGCAAAGGCTTGTAAATATTACAATACCTGTCACTTTTGGATACTGCTTTCTGTTTTCATAGCAGCAAATTGAAAGCTTTGAAATTTGGGATGTTTTGTTTAGTTTTGTAGAGGTTGACCTCAAAGCATCAATCTTTCTGCTCCTTTTAGAATGTATGAAAATAGCCTTTTCTCAGAGAACTTCTTATAGTGACAGCACTGCTAATGAATGGAGTTCTCAGATATTCTAAAAGTTTGGAGATGTATTGAGATGCATGTACCAAAATACAGAGAGTTTTACATCTCTGTTATTTTCAGTGCTTTTGTTTTCTTTATATATATACTTATAATGAAGTGAAAAGTATTAATCTAAACAATGTTTATAAAGTGATTTCTGAATGCATGGCTGTCTCAGAGTTATGGTTAGCTTTGCTGGGGTTTTAGTTCACATGTACTTTCCAGTCTCTGCACCATCTGCACAGCATGGCCTCCACCTTTTTGGATTCAGCCATGTTTTGCTTATTTTCAAGACAAGTTGCTGGTTGATATAAACCTGTGACTTGAGTTTGCCAGATACAGTTGCTCCCACCATTTGTGCTTGTTGCCAGCTGCTTCTTGGAGGAAGGTGTCGTGCTGTTTCTCTTGAATTAAGTTTGAAAAGCAAGTCTTGGCAGACCCGTTCTGAATTATGTTCAGTCCTGTGCAGCTAACTCAAGTTATAACACATTTGTGGCTCCAAAGTTAACCTGGCCACAGCTCAAACTCCATGAAAGTAGTACTTTTTTAAGGCTGTGTTCACTGAGGAGGTAATTTGTATAGTCATTCATACTTGTGTGATGTCCTTGATTTGACTTTGTCAATGTTGTCAATGTGCACACAGCTTTTGTCTGAAAACCTGTGGGCCTGCTGACCTGTCTCAGAGCTATGGCTGAAGCCAAGGTTCTCTGTACACTTGCAATTGAAACCCAGCCCTCTTAAGCAATTATATTCATGTCCTATGAGTCCAACAGTGGTTTCTGCCTTTCCAGCTGCATTCCCAGGGGAATATCAGTTCTCCTACAGTGAACAGGAAGTGAATCCTAGAGCAAGTCAACTTACTGAGTCACTAAGAGGGCTGGTTTTTGACTCTGGCCTTCCCGCAACCCCCTGTGAACAAGCACAACATTAGCAGAAACACTCAAACAGACCTGCTCTGTTAAATTTTACCATGGTTCCCATGATTTTTCTCTTTAACTGGTGTTTGCTGAGCAGTCTTGACATGGTGGTGCTCTGGCTGGCTTTGCCAGACCAAATGAACACTGCTTTCGTGGCAGAGCAGTCCCAGTGAGGAGCAGAATGTTCTGGCACCTTGTCTGAAGTAAATACACACTGGAATCTGCCACCTGAGGAGCCCTACAGCAGAGATGGCTTTGTGAGACTGCCTAGTCACATTTGCAGACTGTTCTGGTTTGTGTGAAATGCTTTAGAAAGTTATGCTTGAAGGCATAAAGTTAAGAGCTAAGATCCCAATTGCTTTTCACCTCACTGGCTAAGTCTTGTGCAGCTTTATGTTCCTCGTCAGGTGATCATTTTTGCTGCCTGTGAAAATACTGGCTTTATATTTCCATTTAGATTATCTGAAAATTGGGCCTTTCATCTTCTGAAATGTTTCCAGAATTCAGGAAATTCAGGCCTGGCCTTCAATTCCTCTGGGTGCTTTAATATAAGCTGACTATCAAGAAGCAGTTTGTATGGAGAGAGCTGGTAATACTGCAGCTGAGGAGCGAAACCCCTCATCTTCATTTGAGTCTTTCTATTTTCTTGCAGATGAGAGGATCTGTTCACCGCCCTTTATGGAGCTGACAAGTGCCTGTGGAGAAGATACTTTGCAACTTATAGAGAAGAATGGACTGGCATTCCCATTCAGTATGTACATGGGCTTTTCCTCGGTACTTCTAGAAGGTTCTAAATACTGCACATGCACTCCCCCCCTTCCTTCCCGCCCCCCCACCAAACATAGCGAACATTGTTGGAGTGTGGGTTTCACCGCCAAAAGTGTCATGGATATTAAAACCTTCCTGAAACAAATGCTCTGAGGCAGTCTGCTTGAAATGTGGAACAAAACCCCTCCTGTCAGCTTTTACTTTGCCTTTTATTGATGTTCCTTACTTTAAACACCTCACTACAGTAAACATGCATTCCTGGGAAATGCTAATAGTTCTAACAAAGTTAGCCTCCTGCCCTGAACTTGTGCAAGATGTTTCTCCTGCCAGCTGCATTCATTGTTTTTCTTGAGAAAATCACTGCCTTGCTGACTGCCCTCTTTTTTCACCCAGCTCTCCCTTTTCTTGGTCCAGGGTACAAATATAATCTTAGAGGGTAAAAGAAAGAGGGTTACCACAGATAACAGACTCCAAGGGCCCACAGCTCAAACAGCTGCTATGAACTGTTTGTGCTTTGTGGCAAGTTTCATTTTGGGGCTTGTGCTTTAATTCGTTCCTTTATTTGATTCCTTGCAGTATAAAGTGAGCAGGATCGTTAGTCGGTGTTTGTTCCCTTGGTGCTTGCCTCATTTGTAAGGTTCAGAGGTAAAGTCGCGTGGAAAAAGCATGTTTTGCCCTCCCTGCCATCGCTCTCCCAAATGAGGCAGGTCTCCTGAAGCTAGGTTGTGAAGCAGTACTGTAAATCCCACCCAATGGCTTTGCCCTCCTCTTCACATTGCGCTCTCCATACAGACTGACTAGTCCTCAGTAGTCAGCAGCATATATTCAGGAGGTCTGAATCAACCCCACGAAATGATAATGAAATTACAAAATAGCACTGAAAATTATTATACCTTGGTATTCTGGGAGTGTTTTTTCTTTTTCCTGTCTCTGTTATTTATTTTTTCTTAAAAATGCTCCAGCTCTCCAGAGCATACATCTGTAAGACATCATAAACCACTTTTCAAAATTTCAAGTTACCAACTTATTTTGGACTCTAGTGCAGGTTATCTGCCTTTCATAGCTGTCTGTACTCTTGCTTGGCAATTTGATTCTTCCAAGAATCTGCAAAGAACTCATGTCCTACCCACTCCCTCACTACTTTCAAGTTTTCATCTCCTCTGCTTAACACATAAGTAAAATCAGCTGTAGTCATTGCGTGGGTCCTAGGGTCTTCAGCTCTTCTCTGGCGTCATAGTAGAAGGAGTATGTTGTTTCTTTCCTCTTACTGGTTTTACTCCTTCTCTTAATCAGGATGGAGGTGAGAACCAGGATATACAGAGCAGATAAGAAATGTGAAGGAGAAAGAAAAACTGCTGGGCTCTCTTTCTTTTTTTCCCCCCTCTATGGTTGCCTGTGAAAAATAAATTGTATCTTAGTTTGGTTCAGCCCATTACATTTCCTGCTCTTCCCTGAAAACAGAGAGGTAGGAAAGTAAGTTGGTTGCCACTGTGTCCCAGTTCCTTTGTTTTAAGGACAATGGTGTTTTGCAGTACCTGTAAAGTAGCTCAAGCTACTTTAAAAAAATTACATTGTTGTGAAAATACTCTCTGAGTAGACAGGAGGGCAATCCCAGTGCTAGTACTAACTTCTTAGCTGATGCTTTGCAATTCTGTCCAGTCCTAATAATGCTCTGTGCTTGCACCTTAGTTACAGGGAGGAATTGAGAGAATAGAGCTTGGAGCAAGCCAAGCTTTGCAGTGATTGAGGACATTGTTCAAGCAAAGACTGTCACTGGAGTCTGTTGCAGTCAATGCCTTAGTCTGGTGGACTCCAGTGTTTGCATGTGTGGTTGGGAGCTGGATTATAAAGGGTTTGTGTGTTCTGTTTCAGTGGTGATTTTTTTCTTTTTTATTTACCCAGTTTGTAAAACCAGAGTGGCCCATGGAACCAACTCTCATGAGGTGAGTTAAAAAACTTTGCAGTATTATACCCCTGCTTCCAGTCGTGTCCTGTCCACCACTCCCCATGTGGGGGTTTGGCTGGTGTTTTCCAATCCTGTAATGGGTAGAATGAGGGTTGTGCCCAAACAACTTTTCTTCCTCACCTCTCTCTTAGGTTTATTTGCACTATTATTTTTTTCAAAAATCTGAGATGAAGCTAAATATGACATGAAACTCCTATTTTTAGCAGTTTCTAGCTTCTATCCTATTGTTGCTTCTGGCAGTTTGTAGTCTCCAGTCAGCTTTATCTGCAAGAAATCTCTTTAAGTCTCTCCTTTGGTAAAAGGTCACTAAGTAAATTTTCCATCCCAGAAAGTTACTTTTCCAATATATATGTAGTACTGATGAGAAGTGGGTTTGTGCTTCAGATGGAGCAGCTGTCTCCTTTCCTTGAGGGGAAGAGAGTAACAAATAGAGATGGTTTCCAGGCATGTTCAGTTGTAATAGCACAGTGGGATCTGTGGAGAGAACAGGACTGGTAGAACTTATCTGCCTTCCTGTAAGGGAATTGCAGCTAAAATGGTTGTATATTCCTGGAAGGAGTGCATTACCTATGAGACTAGCTTCCCCTAAATTTGAGTCCTGTTTTAATTCTTTTCCATTTGTGCTTCCTGCCTTCCTGCTTATTGCAGATCAGTTTTGAGAATCCAGCCCTTGCTGCTGGCTCTCCTAACTCCAGGCTTCCTTTGTTAACAACATGGTCATCAGTCCAGGTTTCCCAGCTGCTTTTGAAACGTGCACTACAAGACATTGCTGCAATATCTCTGAGAGCTGAAGGCCCTGAAGTAAATTGTAAATCTAGATGAGCAGAATGGCCATGGCTGAAATCTTGACTGACCAGCACTTCCTTTTAAAAATGCAGTGAGATTTTTCAGGCAGGCCTTACCTTGGCTTATTTCACAAGCCAAGAGACAGTCCTGTTAGTTTGCCAGAGCAGGTGCTATAAATTTTTGCTGTCATTCCTGAGAACACTTGGGGACTGGATTGTTAATGAATTTAAGACTCCAATTTTCCTGCTGATTTTTCTGTCAAGAGTTCCTCTGCAACTGCGAACTGAAATGCGTGAACCTCACAGTACTTGTCCAGTTAGGCTTGGACTTTATTTCCCTGGTGAATCTTTGTTTGATCTTCTTTCATACAGTACAGACACGTCTAAGCCTCCTGCCAGAGCAAAAATTAGACTAAAATACAGCCATAGTCTGCACTTTATCACAGGAACTTATGACTAGAGCTTAGGAGGACCCCTGGAAACAAACCTGAAGTCTTGCACAGTACTTTACATAGTAGTATTAGTTACCACTTTTGGAGTTGCTGAGTTCTCAGGAGTGATCCAAACCTGTATTTATGATCAGAGTGGAACTGTTTTGTAACTGCTTATGGTCAATAATGACAAAGGAAGCATAGAATAAATACCTGCTTACAGTACAGTCTGTCTAAAAGATGGAGCATAAGTCGAGAAGCAAGAAATTGTTGCCTGTTTTATTAATGACTCCTTGTTTGGCTTGTGGTAAATCACTTCATTTTTTGTGGATGTATTTCCAATGCAGAGCTGACACTGAAACTAGAGCACTGACCAGAAACCTGCTTTTCTTCATAAGATGACTGTTAAGAAAGTTCAAGTACTGGCTAACAGGGACAGCTGAAGGTGCAGGCTTGAGTTTAAGTTTGGTGTGTGAGTTTGGGCTTGATGTGTGAGTTTGCCAGGTGAGGCTGGCCGACTCCATTTTTCTCATGTGAGCACATGCTGTTGTTAAGCTGAGGTGGTGTCAGCCTTCCTGGGGAAACCCCTGTTCTACATGGCCCCTGCACTAGCAGTGGCCTCAGCAGCTCAGCACTTGACCCCCACTTTGCCAGAACCATTTGTTAAACTTGATCAGAGATTACGGCTGAAAGTTATGCTTCCTGGCTGCCAGCAAGTCAGAACATAACTAACCTTTAGTAAAGCTGCCATGAGAGACTCATAGCCTGAAGATATGTATGCAGAATTCTTTTTCTAAGCATTTGAGCGGACAGGAAGGAAAAGGCAGAGAATCACTATGTTTCTTGAGACTGAATTCCTTTATGAACATTGTCAGTAAAAATTCTTGGTGCAAATGTTTTGTTTAGCCTTCAAAAGAGCTCTGCAATCATAATGAGAAATGCTATTTGGAAATTATGATATCAAGTATTGTACCCACGTTACTGCCAGACACAGCAGGTCTGTGCTAGATGACAAAGAGCAAGTGCACCCTGCAAGCAGATTCTTGGAGCTGTACTCAGGCATGTTAAAAACCGTGAGACATTGCAGTGAACCAGCATAATGCCGTACCATGGGAGTTGTACGGGTCGTGTGCTAGTCCATGGGGCTGCCAGCACAGAGCTTTGCAGAAGAGAGGCTTCACGGAGCTTCCAATAGTCTGGGTCAGTGCTGTGCTGATAAGATAAACTCTGGCTTTCCACACTTCTAAAATAGGCTGGTAAATACCTGTTCCTCTTA
>VYZT01033060.1:22487-60255 GCA_013400735.1 Pomatostomus ruficeps | reverse complement strand
CTGGTAAATACCTGTTCATCTTATGTTTGTTCGTGGGAATCAATTAACTAATAGTGGAAGAGAACGCTATAGGAACAGCACAGTTCTTGCCAGTGTGATGTTGTAGATATTATAATGCCAACAATCCACACAGGAGGAGGAAGAGAGCAATGTTTCTTGCCACCAGTAAGAGACAAATGAGGTATGATGTTGTTGCTGTGAATCATCTTGATGGATGATTCTGCCTGTTAGAGAAATTTCTTGCACAGGTTACCAGTCACAAATTCACTCTGTGCTGTGTAATAGAAACGGCAAGAATATCAGCTGCAAGCAGGTATTAAATGCACACATTGACTTGAACCCTGAAAATGTTAATCTACTGAGTTATTGTGCATATATGCAGACAGTTATTTGATCTCATGTCATCTACCAGATAAGGAGGAATAAGGACAAAAATGTGCTCAGACTTTTAACTGTGAATATGTAATCACCGCATAATTTCCCACAGCTATGTTTTTGAAGAACAAAACCTATCATATTTGGTATTTTTTTTCAGAAACAAAGGTGTTAGCAAATGTTCAGTCAATACTCAGATAATTAGAGCATAGCTTTTTCAGGGCTTTGAGGATGGAGACTAAACCTGAGTTTTATCCTCAATGCTGTGTAGGGGGCACACAGGTATGAAGCAATTTCATCAGTGTGCAAGAATCGTGCTTACTGCTGGTTCTGTGTAGGAGCCATGGCACAATCCATACTTCAACAAAAAACCTGCAAAATGGGGTACAATAATAATACTAATAATAATAATAATAATAATAATAATAATAATAATAATAATAATAATAAATGCATGTAAGGGTGGTAATGGAGAGGTCAGTGGAAAGACTGGTGTAACATGTGCTGAAGATAAGCTGTCTTATCAAAGTATTTCAGTGCACCTACTAACGTTGCTTCCGTTCTGTTTGAGGCAGCTGCTGGTCATCATTCATAAGGCCCAATAAATGCCTTCCTTTTTGGCATATTTATTCCAGTGCTTTCAAGAGGACTATCTGTTTGGAGTAATGGGGTGAAACCAAGCCAGGAAAATCGATAGGCCAGCATTTGTTAGCAGTAAGAACTACTAGAGTCTGTGGAATGTTCTCTGGTGGTGTGGGTGAAGCTCTGGTTCTTCAGCTATTACAACTGGGCTGAACCAAATTGGGGGAATAGAGCTGTGGGGAAGAAATCGTGTAGTTAGTGAACAGAGCTGTTCCGTCTGTTGTTCTCATGATACAGGCTTGTTTTCAATACAAACTGCTGTTGGTGTTGGTCAGATGTTTCAGCCTTTTGTTGTACCTGCCGTTGCAGTAGCTTCCCAACTAAAGGCAGCAAATGAAACTGCAAAGAGCTGCAAAGAAAATGTTGATGGAAAATGAAAGCTTCACTGCCAGTAGTGTTTGCAGAGCTCTGAGTCAGTTAAATGAAACATAATGAAATAGAACAAGATGCTGAGAAGGCATTCACACATGGTCAATATGTATCCACCAGTAGATGTTCCCCCTTGTTGCCTGTCAGGTGGTGGGTAAGCATGAAATTACTGCCAGCGTCCTGCACAACTCTGTGTGTGTGTTTCCAGATGGCGATCATCTTCAACCAGGAGGGCCTCAAAGCTGTTCGCCCCCCTTGCGTCATCCAGAGCTTCATCAATCACAATGCTGTGCTCTATAAAGTTTTTGTGGTCGGGGAGTCCTACACCGTGGTGAAAAGACCGTCTTTAAAGAACTTCTCTGCAGGCATCTCAGGTAGGTTGTACTGATTTGAAAGAAAATGTCCGTTCTTACAGCCTCGGCAGGAAGCATCTCCAGAGAAAATATGTGAAAAGACTGCTGAAGTGAAGGCAGCTGGTTCTGACATACCATATTTCCTCTTCTGTATTATTTCAATAGGAAGGGAGATAACTCACCTGCTCTGGAATATGTACGAATGACATTCATATAGTAAATATTTATGCAATGGTAACCTGAGTCTTACCTGTTAGACACAGCGTTTTATGTCATGTGGAAAGGGGGAGAGGGAGAGAAGTTCTCTCCTTTCACAGTTAGTTCATGTGTCATTTGTTCCGGAATTTGTTTATAAATGTGCTTTGGAGAGAATTTCCTGGATTCCATCATTTCAGAACTTCCTCTCCCTATTTTTACCTTGAATATGTATGTGTGTTTAAATTAAAAATCACTTGTGCTCTCCCCTAAATGAGCCTCCCTGTTCATGTGAGGCCCAGTGTTTTAAACCTTGATGGGAAGTGTCCTTTGGTTTGGGAGGAAGAAAGAATGGATTTCTCAGTGAGGAGAGTGATTCTTCTATATATCATTAGGAAGCAACACTTGAAGGGTTCTCATTAAAGATTACTTAGATTTCCTTTATGGAGAAAAGCTCCTTTCCACAGAACTGCATTCTGTGGCCTACCAAAAGCATAAAAAAATTAGCAGCACATGGATGGGAGCATGATCTGCTAGCAACTGGACAAATCCAGGAGATGAGGATGGGATCAAACCAAAGGAGATGAATGAACAAATGCCAGTTTTTTGTCACTCTGCTTACTGTTTTCTGCTGATCCTACCATGTCCTTGTGTGCTCACTACTGCATTTCACACACAAATACATATTTTGTTAGTATAGATGTTGTAGGATCCTGGTGGAAGTCCTTGCCTGTAGCTATGTGTGCCTGTGTTTACATTTAGGTCTGCTCTATGTCCTGATCAAATTGAGTAGGCCAGAATGTGTGTTCGTATAAACTGTTAGGACAGTTGGTGTATACCTTTTCTGGAAGGGAACATTTTGAGGCATCTTTCTAAAAATGCCTTAGCTAATGTCTCATCTGTTAGTGTAAGACTTGAAAGTTGTCTGGAAGTCCATGTAAAAATAAGTTTTGTTGACAGATTAGGGTAAGTGTCTTTCTCTCTTACCCATATCAGGAGAGTTTGAGGAGGCCGTGCCACAGGCAGCTGACCAGGGAGATCTGATGGTTAAGCAGATCTGGTGGCAGTGAGACACTGAAAGAGCTGTGTCTGAAAGTACAAGATCTTTCTAAACAAGAGGAAAGAAGAGTATTTGGTGGTCAGACTGCAGAGTGGATTTGGATTTGCTTTTCACAGCTTCCCTGTCTTTATTGGATGTGGCCCTGGGGCTGCTCTTGAATGTCCACTCAGAGACCAGCATTGCAGAAATACTCTTTCTGATGCCACCTGCATGCTGAGACTTTGGTCTGGGTGTTCCTGTGCAGGTTGTCTCTATGATGCCATCAGTCTGCTGTGGTGGGAATCCTAAAAGGAGACATGGTGGGGCATTTCTTTCAGCCAGTAAAACCTCCAGCACAAAGGGAGCAGGGTAGGAGGTACTGGTATAATTCTCCCCATGGCTTCCACTGTGGTTCTTTAGTGGCTTCTGCCACCTCAAAGTGTCTCCTGCATTCCTGTGGTGCCTCCAAAAGAAGGACAGGTCCTGGCCACAAAATGTATTGTTTTCTGCCATGGTGACAGTGCCCTGCCCAGGTTCACAGGGATCTCAGTGTACCCTGGGTGCTACCAGCCTACCACCTGCAGTGAGTGCAGCTTCTCATTTCTGTCACACACCTTCCCCTTGGAACTGTCACTTTGAGTATAGCACATTAGTAAAAATTAACTTCGTTATCTTAGTTAATTTGCTCTGGTGAAGGGAGGGAAACTGATTTCTGTTTACCCAGTGTGTGGTTCTATTTATCTGTGGTCCAAGAACCATGGGTGATCTGTCTATAGGTGTGGTAACACAGATTCTTCTCATGGGAATTTTTCTCTTCTTCTTCCTGTGTTTTATAAATAAAGATAAGGTTTAGATGTTATTGAAACGGTCTCTGGAAAACATGGGCAGTTCTAGCCTGGCCAGTCGTCCTAGGGGGAGGTTTTAGATTGACCCAATCCGGACGACCTTTGAAAAGTCTATATAAGTTTTATAATTAAATAATAAAGTCAGATTTTCGCCACTCGACCATCTCGATTTCTTCACTCGGCTAGCGGTTCAACAGCAACATATAGGTGCCTGTGCAGGCAGCCAAGTGCCAGCAGGCAGGAGAGCCCTGTGGGTAGGGCGGATGGTTGAGACCAGGATGAGATTCCCGGGTCTGCACTGCCACCTACTGTTCCTTGCACTGTTCCTTTGGAAATTAAAATCCGGTATAAAGTTATTTACAACCTGTTTTTAATTGCAGACAGAGAATCAATATTTTTCAACAGCCACAATGTTTCCAAACCAGAGTCCTCATCTGTCTTAACAGCGGTAAGTACACTTGGTCTTTTTCCCTGTAGTGCAGCTGGAAACCTATCTAATCCTTTCTTATGGAAGTGTTAGTAGCCAGTGACTCTCTTTCACAAGCTGTCTGCTTCTGTGTTGCAGGCTGAGGTCTGTTTGGTACCACGAACCAGCATGACTGTGTCCCCCTCTGGTTTTCCTTACCGAGCTCTGGTGAGGAAGGACTTGTAGCAGGGCTGTGCTGCTTCCCAAACAACCCAGGGCTAATCTAGGCAAAGGGAAGAAGGAGGTTCTGAATGCAAACACTTGGCTTTTTCCTGTCCAGAGAGATTAATAAGCGTAAATCATCCTTCTAGGACTCAGTTCTGTGAGGAAAGACAAACAGTGAAAATTGAAACATAGAAATTGTGTTGGCACAAAGCCGCAGAGGGCCAGTAGTTGTCTGCCATGTGAGCATGCCCAAGCTATGACCATGGGTCCATTTCTGGGTGTCCTTCAAGACCAGCAGTGCCAGCACACTGCACAGTTTCATGCCAGCATTACCAGTCCTTTTAATGAGATTTGCACAAATGAACCCTAACAAGTTCTTGGTCACTTGGCTACTGAGAAAGTCACTTTACAGCACTGGGTCCTTTCAATCTCTTGAGTCTTGAGATTCTTTTCTGTTTTACAAGCTCTACTGGGGACTGGTTTTGTATTTGATTTTGAATTTTGTGTCCAACACTGGTAGGCATGCTAAATATTAAAACTGTAATTGTGCTAGTCATAAGTCCCTTTGTGGTTATGTTGAGGGAGAAGCTGTTACTAAAAATTTACTTTCAGACTTAGAGAGTGTGCACCTGTGATTTACCTGCCATCTCATTCATACACATAGGTATTCCAGTCATGCTTCTGTAGGCGTAACAGCAGATTTCTGCTCTGTAACATGTTGTTTAAAAAGTGAACAAGACTGCATCCTCCAGTCATAAGTAACCTGAGTCACTCATTTTAATAAATACTTAAAAAATAATTTATACATGAAAACCCACATAAAAGGCATGTTCTGCCCTTAAGATATCAGCTGTGTTGTATTGTATGACTCAGATTAAACTAATAACAGGAGTCTGTCCTGTCAGCCCTTTAACATAGACCTTGACCTACACTGAAATAAGAATGATAGCCAGAACTTTTGCAGCACAGGGTTATTAAACATGCCACCTGTATGTTTTTTAAGGTGTAGATCTGGTACTTAAAAGAGTGAGTCTGATTGTCTATTCATTCCTACACTGCTTTGTTTCTCTAGCTGCCCCACTATGAAGAGGAAGAACTAGATGCTTTAGAGCAGATGAACTTCCAATTTAGTAAGGATTCTGAATTATGAAAGCAGTTTCTCTTTGGTGTCTTTCTTGGTTTCATGCCACTGGTTCTCTGCAATTAGATTTGGTGGATACGCACCTGGAAACTTCTGAAAATCAATCTTTCCACTGAAAGGCTGTTACAGAGTCCCTTAGTAATGTGTCTTTTTCCATTATAGCTGGATAAAATTGAAGGAGTATTTGAGCGGCCAAATGACGATGTCATCCGGGAAATCTCTAAAGCCCTGCGGCAAGCTCTGGGAGTTTCCCTCTTTGGAATTGACATCATCATTAACAATCAGACTGGGCAGCATGCGGTCATTGATATAAATGCATTCCCAGGTAAGAAAGGCCTTTCCACTCCAGCTTTGTGGAGCAAGTTCTACTGCTATTGTCTCACATCATTGCTTCCCAGGTTGGGGATGGGACAGCGGCAGACAGATGGTTCTGAGATCAAATACGGGTCAATCTGGGGAGGGAAGAACCCTAATCTAGATATGGAATTTGCAACTGAAGTATCAGCTCTTAGGAGAATGGTCACATTTTAGTGGCCAGTTGTAACCTAGCTGTCATGCCCTCCTCTGCAAGGGGAAGCTCAGGAACAGTGTGGGACTGTGTGCTGGGACCTAGCTTTTCTGGACCTAGCTCTCATTCTGAAATGAAAAGAATAGTAAATTCTGTTTTAGGAGAGCCTTTAAGGATTACTTTTTTTCAGACTCTGTGCCATAAAAAAAGTTGAGGGGGTGGAAGCAACAAACTGTTCCCTTGAAAATCTCTTCCTGTACATTTTGATTCCCCACAAAAAGACATTTGTGCACAAAAACATTACCAGAAATCTGAAGATTATAAAATTGTAGGTGCACAGAAGTTGCTGTAGAGAGTTGGTATCCTTGCAGGTTCTCATAAGTGCATTCTGGAGTAAAAGGATGGATTGGAGCATGTAAAAATGGGTAAATTTGTCCTCCACTTTTTTTAGTGCAACATATGTCTTACAAACTCCTGATCACTGGAATTGTTAAAAGGAGTTGTAAGGGTGAGGCAATAATGGTGTGTCACTTGTGCTAAATTCGGTAGTCTAACCCAGGAAAAGAATACGTCATATTTGATGTTGTTTTGCAGGGGGTTTTTCTCTCTGAGAATCTCCTCTCATTACCTGAAAGGGGATGTTTGTTTTCAAAGACATACACAGGTTATTGCTTAGTTTCTTTAACCTGTCATAGAAGACTTTAAGTTTTCAATATGGTTGTGGTGTCTTTACATCTAGAGATCTTGTCCTGAGCTCCCAACCTCCTCAGTTTTTCAAATCAGTCAGTCCTGCTGCCCTGTATGCCTTATCTGTCTATCTCCACAGTGACTGGCTTCCTCTTAAAACTCAGCTCTGCTATTCTCGGGTCACATTCCAGCATGGTTCTGCCACATGGTGTTATGCAATTTGCAGACCTATGAAAACACTCTACTGCCCAGGGCAGTGAAACAACCTAAATTGGGTGTTAGATGGAGCCATATCAGTTTTATGAATAGGATTATATTTCAGACATCGGGTCTTAAAGTCGGTGATACAGGACATTCTTTTGCAATCCTGTATCCTGCATTTTGGTTTGGTGATTCATGTTTTTTGTTTTGGTTTTTTTGTTGTGTTTTTTATAGTATCATTTTGGATTTGGTAATTTGCACAGACTGAAATTCTCCTTCCCTTGAAATATTCAAAAGTCCACATTGGGGAACAGCAATGTGGCAAACATATATTTTAATGTCTTCTTGTTGTCACTTAAGTTTGCAGAACTGCTCTGCTGTACTTCCACCCTAAGGCAATAGTTTTCTATGTTCAGCCCAAGTCCTGTGTTTCAGTCAGCACAGTAACTGGTCTTTGAAGGCACTTTGAATTAATAGCATTTTAGTCCTTGCAGAAGGCTTGAGAGCACAAGGAAGCTTCTTATGCACTGATCTACGTTGTGTCTCACACAGAAGTTTCTTTGGTGGTGAACATGTGGGTCATGAAGGTAGCTACTGACTTCTCACCATAGGATAGAGTGAGGACCAGTTGGAGAAAAACTAGGAGGTAGAAACAGCGTCCAGACATATGGAAGAGAAAAAACTGCCTTCAAATTTGTAAAAGGAAGCAGAACTTGGAGAGATGAGCCCTTGTTCTCAAGGGCTGCTGAGGTCAGAGAAGCAGAAATGGGGTAAAGTGCAACAGAAGCAAAGTCACGTCTCAGCACAGAATACTGTGTTGCTCAAAAGCATATTCAGCACAGGCAACTGCCTTTCCCTCCAAGGCCCAGTGTGATTAAAGGCTGAAGAGTTACAGTGACTGACTTCATTGACAGAGCCAGCACCGTGCTAGTGAGAAGTTCGAACTCAGCCCACCTTGAAAGAGTCACTGCTGGGCTGCATCAACAGTGGGCTCTCCCTGTTCCTGGCTCAGTGCAGCCCCAGGAAGGGCGTTCCCTTGCTCCTCTTCCTGTAATCATCCTAGCCTGCAAGAATTGCAGCAGAACCAAACTGGAGCCAACCTTCCTGGGCATTATCTCCACACCACTGCTTTGAAAAAGGGAGGGGAAGAAGTTCCCTGTAAGGAAAATCCACAGCCTCTTTCATGGAACTCAAGCCATGGCTTGGGGCCAAGCCTGACCAAAGCCTTATCCAGCTGCCCAGAGGCTTGCTGCCTTTTCTTGTGTGCTGTCTTTTGTATTAACCGGGCTCGAAGCTCATTTGAACCTGCCTCTCTGTGGATGTCATCTTGAGATGAGTTTAACCACAGAATTGAGAGCAGGTGTACCTGTAGGGGGATGTTGTCTGTTATCTGCTCCATTAGCACCAGCAACTCTTCAAAAATATTTTAAAGATAATGTCTGAAAGGCCTATTGTGTCTTTTGTTCTGTGGGAAACTACTGGTACTATATTTAGCAGTGGTTACCAGCTGAGATATAGAACTCAACCTAAGGCACAGTCACTTAGCTTGCGGGGGTTATATTTGTCTGACCTCAGATAAGTGAGAGAAAAGATTCCACATAGCCTGCTCTCCTGTGGTTGTGGCTGAGCTCACCCAGCCCCGGCAGCTGCAGGCTGTCACCATGCAGGTGAACTGCTGGCTCCAGTAAATATGCATGGTAGCTGGAAGCATCAAATCTGAACTTTTTGTGTGTAAAGACATTGCTGTAAATGCAGGATAGGGGCTGTCCATTTCCCTCTGACCAGAGGAAGATGCAGAAAAGCTGAGTGTGCCAGATCAGGAGAGTTTCTGAAAAATCAGGCAGGTAGCATCTGTAATGCTAGCTTAAAAATGCCCGTAGCCATTCTTGCCTTCACCAAAGCTCACAGAGGTGGGAATTTGTTTTCAGATGCATTGCTGGGTGGACATCTTTCCTATCCATGCTCAGCCAGAGGACCTTGGAGACTGTTTTCAGTATAGCAAAATTCATGCAGCTTGTACACAGGCATTTCCAAAATGGTTTCAAGTGGGCAGTGCTAAGATAGCACCTGCTGGAACATGATTCATGCAAGTTATGTTTTAGGCATGCAAAACTTACATCCTCCCACTGATTTCTTGTGTGACACGAATCCCACATTCACTGTCAGTAGTTTCTGAAGGTGTAATTTAATCTGCACTTCTTGATTTTGTTATCATTGCAGCACAGTGGTGTCCAACAACTGAGGCCTACAGGAGCCCTAGGTGAACCAAGTGGGGCATTATTCACAGTTTGCAGCCTTCTTCAGGTGTCCTGTGAACCAAGAGCTGAGACACCTAGTTCTCTTCCTCCCTCCCTTATATTGCTTTTTTACAAGTTTGTGAAGTTTCTTCTGAGTGACCAGGCAGAATTACTTGGGCGCTTCCACCCAGTGTGCAGAGGGCTTGCACAGACAGAGAGTTACATACAGCTTCCTTTCACTAACATCTGCTGACTTCAGGACAGAATAACTGGCCATTTTATTCCTATTAAATATTTAAAGCAACTTCTTTGTGAGTTTGCCAGGGGCCCTCCTACAAGGCTAGTTTGTTTTCAGTGAGCAGACACAGAACACTCTGGGGTACTATGGATCTCCTCTCTGAATATTAAAGCTGTTGCTATGGAGATGGCTTATTCCCGGGGTGTTTGAAGCACTCTGAGTAGATTTGAAGGCTAATCCCATAGCTTTTACATAAGCAAGAAGGCATAACAAGCACTTCTGTCCAAGGGGTGGAGATCTTGTTCTGACTCCCATGGCTGGCCCTAGGAGTCCTAGTTGCCCCCTGCCGACAAGTGGATTATCGTGTGGGGCACTGGGAAACTCTGTGTTTTGCAATTAGTGATTTGTTTGGTGAATCCCTTCAAGGGCCTCTGAGAAAGGAAAACAGTGAGCTGTTGTCTCACATTGCTGATGTTTTGTGTAACCTGTTAAGTACCTAGGAGAATTGGGACCAAGCACAATAAAATCCAAAGTAATGTAGCAGCGTAAATAAGAGCTAATTAGTTAACATATGGTTTATAAATACACCATAAAATCCCCACATTTATTATAGGTGAAATTATAGTCTTACTTCTTGTGTTCCAGGAAGTTGGGTTTTTTATTGCCTAAGGAAGTTGGTCTTTACAGGAGAATGGAAATTAAAATTAAATTATTTATGGGTCTGAGGAACTCTTCTACCCAGTGATCACATCACTGAAAGTGTTTTACAGTGTGCATTTACTTTGTGGTCTCTGGTTCTGCTCATATGCTGCTGTGTGAATGTGTGCTATTCACATGGGTCTTTTAAACCTCTTTATTGCTTCAGTCTCCTGTATTAATGCTAGGTCACTTCCAGAATACTTTTATAGGTATTTTAAAACAATCAGTCTATTCCATTAAGTAATGCTGAATATCATATGTCACCTCTAAAAACTGAGGCAAACTGATAACAATTTTAGGTAATGCAGTAGCAGTTAAGATCCATTTCAGGACATTGTACCCATATGTTGCATGTCTCATTCAATCTTAAAATGAAATGCAATGATAAAACTGTGCCTGTACCACAGTGTTTAAAATAGAGCCAGAAGCTCTGTACACCTACTGCCACCCTTTGTGTCACCAAAAATGTCATATCTACTGGTATTTGAGCAACTGTTTTAATCAGAAAACTTGTTATTAAACCGCATTGTAAATTGTCTGGAATCACTTAAGAGAACGTGCAGAAAGGTGGTGTCAGTACTGAAATAAATGATTGATGTTTCTATCAAATACTGTATCACTGATATATTTCCTGTCCCTCGGGTGTTTTTTCAGACATAACAGCAAACACGTTCTAAGTGTCAAGTTAGGTTAGGTTAGATGGCTTCTTACTTAGTGGGAAGCTGCCTTTTCTGTACACCCATAAAGCCAGCCCTGCTGTCCTCTGAGGTTTCCCTAATGGGGGTATTGCTGGGCAAATTCTGGAGAGGGTCCAGACCCTCAAGGAAGCTCTGCATTAGAGCTACTCGCCATAGTAAACCTGGAAACTGTATGGAAAAGATTATACCAGAGAGTTTGTAAATTAGGGAAAAACCTGGACGTGGCAACAAATGATAGAATGTACCTAAAATTATATATATGTATATATATATACTTGGAAGAAAAAGAAGCAACTAATCTGAAAAGCCATAGTTTTTCTCATTGGAAAAATATTTTTATTGCAAGAATCTCTGTTCCTCTTTATGCTAATCTGCTTCTGCTGTCACTTAAAATTATGTCATGTAGAAAGAGCCTTTTTATTATCAGCCTTTTTATGATCACACCTTTTTTTCTCTCCTTCATTTTTTCTCTTTTCAGGTTACGAGGGTGTTTCCGAATTTTTCACAGATCTGCTGAACCACATAGCTGCTGTCCTGCAGGGTCAGGTACCTGAGGTGACCCAGCTAAACCGCAGCAAGCTCCTGGCTGAGCAGAGCGGTGGGATCATGGACGAGCGGATATGCTGTGCTAGCACAGGCTGTCTCAGCGTCATGGGAAAAGACTCCTCCTGGATTGTGGAAAGCGAGACCAACAGCTCAGTAAAGCTGCAACACCAGAGACTAGGCTGCAACTCGGCAGTGTCCCCCAGCTTTCAGCAGCACTGCGTCGCTACGTTGGCAACAAAAGCTTCTTCTCAATAACTTGCCAATGCCATGGACTGAGAAAAAGCCCCAGGGATACAAATTGTGGTCCCAGAACCAGATCAGGCTTTAACAGTACAATTGACAAAAAAGTGGGAAAAAACCCCAACATAAAACACAACACAAAAAAGCAAAATAAAAAAACCCTTCCATTTGATTTAACCTAATTTGCTGATGAAACAGACTGAAAGGGAAAGAGCAAGAAAGTGATCCAGATCCATTTCATCAGATTCCAGTTGCAAATCTGTAGTGAGTTTACACACATGTGTATTAACACTAGTCTTTTCATTGTGGGAGGGTTGCTCTTTCATTTCTGTTGTTCTTTGTAATCACTGGTGACCAGCATTTTAAAATCGGACCTCATGGTATCAAGAATATAATAATGTTGAAATGCAGTGTCTGAATGTAACAGTGCTAGAGATTTTTGCCTAAAAAACTCCCTGTTCCTCTTTTTTCCAGGTAGGCCATTGCATAAGAAAGCTAAGACAACTTCAGGATCACTAAACCAAATCTCTTGAAACATTGACCAGTCAAGATGTTGGCAGGTAGCTTGCTGTGAAGCCACTGCACTTTGAGCAGGACAGAGCAGCCTGGTTATTCAGGGCACAGAACGAAGGTGACCACCCCTGTTCCAGCCTTGCAGTTCTCCCCGCAGGCCTCATTGCTTCGTTCAAATCAGCTTCTAATCACACTTGCCAACAGCAACATGTTTCTCCCAGAGAGGATGCCAATATTTAGGTTGAGTGATTTAGTAGATTAAATAACATGCTTTCAATTGTCTGCTAGTGATGAAAAATTAGAAGAGTTAATGAAAGCAGCTCATCTCGTAGCAGAGAATTTAATTCTCCTTCCATTGCACTTGTAAGGACTCTAGGACACCTCTGGGAAAAGGCTGGCAGAGCTGTGCATTTTCCTTGGAGCAGCACACCTGATCTGCATATCCTGAGGGGTAACACAGTCTCTGCCTTCCACAGATCTATGCTGTTGTGCATGTTTTTCTGTAAATTAAACAAAATAGTGTACCTTTGTATGAGGTAGAAGTACAGGACATCTCTAGCTTGGAGACCCCATTACTTTGTTGCAAGCTGCCAGGCGAGGCCATATGATAATTTACAACAGTGCTTTATCCTATTTGTAAACTATAGCAAAGCTAACATATCTCTAGAGATTTCTTCTAGTATGGCAGCATCTTCTGCTGTTGAGAATTCTTGCACCTTTTGCCAATTCTGAACACTATATTGGAAATATCCAAGTGCTGAGAACAGAGACACTATTTTGGTAGAAGTGGCATTCTCTTCCCCTTATTAGCCCTAAAATACATTTAAGAAGCGTGGTGTTAAGAAAATTTCCTTAGTTAAGTTCCTAGCTTGCAAATACAGGAATTTCTGTCTTTCTATAGCACGTGTTCATAAAGCATCTGTCACTGCAGCATTTAATACCAGTTTGGTTAGTATCATGTGTTAGATGGCTACTCGAAAGGATCTAGAGCTTAAAACCCAGGTAGATCAGGGAGAGAGGATTAAACTGTGTAAAAGATGTCACCACCCTACCTGATGGTACCAGTCCTGGAGAGGAAAAAGTTTTGAAGAGCGTTATGTAGCAGTTCTTTCGTGTAAACAATGTTTTTTCCTTAGGAGAGATTAGTCTTCTTCCAAAATGCCATTCTTGGGAATTTCCTGTAGCCAGGATTGAGTTTTTCAGGATGATTTACACAATAGAAGACAATTCCACCTCTAGAGGGATTACTAACTTTAAAATACTTCTATAGGGACTGGAAGGATCTTACAAGTGTGGTATCAGTCAGATCCCAGGGTGCACATAAGCGCAGCCAACTTCCTCAGGTGCTGCAGATCAGTTCTGAGCTGGGCATGCTTCCCAACCCTTGTATGCTTTGAGGCTGCTGGATTCCGTGTTGTCTGCAGCTCGCAGGTCTCGGATGGCTGTGGTGTGAGTGAGTCAGATGTACATAGGTAAGGGTTTATAAAAGTATTCATGACAGACCAAACCTTTCGTAAAGCCATGACTAAAATAAAATTGACATCTATAGTTTGGGGTTTGTTTTTGTTCGTTTAAAATAAAAAGTGTTTTTATGTTACATGTGTAACAAAAGATACCCTCAGGAAGGAACTTGCCAGTGCATATTTTTGTATGGTACTTTCTTGTAACCAGCTGGTGGAGTGTTTGTAGACTTGCCTATTGCTCCCTTTATTACAATGGCTTGGGCTTTTTTTTGTTGTTTTTTGGTTTTTGTTTCTTTACTGGGTGGTGGGGATGGAGCAATGATGTTAGAACTGGGTTACTAACTCAAGAGCTTTCAAACTAAGTATGTTTACATGAATCTGAGTGTTGGATCCAATGGAAATGTCTGTATGCTGTTTCCTAGTTAGAACATCAAATAAGAATTTTATTTTCCTGGCTGCCTTCTGAATTTTGGTTGGCCTATTTTGCACTGCTTTTTTTCTCCAAAATAAACTACTGAAATATAATTGTGCATTTTAAACTTGTTTACAAATGATTGTTAGAAGTTTATTTTGTAATTCTCTGAATGCTTGCAGAAATACTATATTTAAATATTACTCCAGACCTTGGCAGTAACTAGAAAACAAATTTAGGTCATTGGTGTGATCAGTGACATTTTTCCCATAGTCTGTAATTTATTTTTTATTTATCGAATGTATTGGTATTACTTTAATTTACCAGGTGCAGTTATGCAGGTACCTGTTGTGATGTGGCATTACAATAGAGTTTTGACATAAATTACCATGCAATTGCTGTGCTACTATATTTCCTTGCAGAAATTAAGGTAATGGCTCGTATACTAGAATGTTGCTAAATCACAGGGGCAAATTGGGAGACCAATTTGTAAAAGCCAAACCTGTAAATTACCAAGTATTCAGACATACAATTACATTATTGCAAAACATTTGAGCACGAGTATGTTATTAAGCTTGTGCTAAAGTGCTTTTCTGAATTGCTGCCTCATTTGGTAAGTTCAGGATAGTTTTGATTTAAGATAAGCTTCACAATAAGTTAGTTAATATTCTGTAGTCTTGTCTTTCTTTGTAAAAGTAGAGGAGTATAGCAACATTAGACCATACCAGAATGCCCTTGCTCTTAAAATTGCAGACAATCTGAGGAGATTTTCCATAACGTCTGTTTGAATTCTTTTTATTGTGGGTTAGAAAAAGGTTCTTCTGTGTTTTCAGAGGCATAGCTGTTACTGCTGTGCTGATGGGAGCAATTGTATTAAAATTACATGGTCACCAGTTAGCTTTTTAGGGATTTATTACTGTTCTGCTTCACTGTTTGAAATCCGTAAGAATACCATTAGCTTGACTGGAATTTCTCCAAGTTTTGTGTCAGCATGGTGGAAATGGGACTCTGGTTTCCACTCTAATTACGTGATTAGCTTCAATGGGTGAAGATCTTTCCCTGTTGAAGAGAACTTGAGTGGTATTGCTGCTGCCTGTGATGTAAAGTCACCCTCTTCCCCCTCTAGCTGACTTGGCCACATTGTGCCTGACTTTGTAGCCTGTGCCAGAACATCCTGATCATTATGTGAAAGCCAACTGCAGAAATGCAACCAAACCATCAGCATCAGTGCTAGCCCTTGTGGTTTGTGTAATGCAGAACCACTGGGCCAGTGATGTTTTGCCTTTGGTTGAAGTGTCTGGCTGTGCAACACTTGTGCTGAGGAACTGATAACTGAGGAGCTGATCAACTGGGCTGGTCAGTAGATAGGAAAGATTCATTATTACTATTCAGACAGTTGTAATGATAAAGCTGTTTAAAGATCTCCATCGTCAGTGTGGGAGTGTTTCTGCAGAGGAGGTCTGCAGCAGGTAACGCAGGTGGAAATCTACCAGTTTAATTTATTTTCATTGTAGATGATTACAAATTAAGAACCCAGCCTGGAGGCATCAGCAGGTAAGGAGGATTGCTCACAATAAAGCCTCAGGTTTTCTAGATTAACTGTGGGCAGTGTCCAGACAGGGAACAATCAGGTGGAATAGTGGTTAGTTAATAGAGGCAGAATACAGTTCAAAGACAACAGAATAAATGGGGCCAGAGGTATTCGAATTGGCAGGCAAAAAAGAGCAAAACAAAGAATGCTTCCATTGTTTCCATCCAATTAAAAAAATCCAGACTTATCAATTCTTAGACTAATGCTGATTTCCTGAAGTCTTTGCATGGCAGCAGTGACAACTGAGTCATGCTTTTCCACACTAGCTTGTAGCCTTGCCTTCCACAGCTGTGCAGAAAATCTTGGATTTTGGTTTTTTTAGAGAATAGAGTCTATTTTGAGTTTGTAGCAGTCTCCCCGTGTGCACACTTGCAGGAGTTCACTTGCATTACCCTGCTAATTTTTTTCCCCTCTCTCCTTTTTAGTAAGAGATGTATTGATTTCTATATTCAGTATACAATTACTTTATGGTGTGTGTTTTGTAATTAGGAATATGTGAAAATGCTTTGTGTAGATTAAAATATTTCCTTTAATATAATCTCCTCTCGCTTTCATAGATAAATGGACATGCCATTGCAGATCACATTGCTGATTTTATTTGTAATATTGCTTTAATATCTATTTCAGAGGAATGTAACTTCCAGAAAAGTACTTCCCACATCTTTACTACCTTTCCTTTCACTGCTCACCCTATGTGGATCCAGGCCATCAGCACTTGAACTTTTGACTGGATGGGTTGCAGATTCTCCATGGATTCTGTCACATTTACATGGCCACAAAAGTTCCTAAAGATGGTTGAAATTTGGGAGGATCCAGGTATAAATTGAGATGTTGGAGCGATTCCTCAGCAACACAAGCACAGTAGCATTTGTAGCAAGCAAAGGGAATCGCTTTCACTCTGTGTGTGGAGGTGGCTCTTGGGGTCTGGTCCACCCTGCTCTTGGGGCAGCTTTCCTGTGGAAATAAAAAAATCCATTGAGAGAAAAGCATCCTGTACTGTGATGCAGAAGGAGGGCAAGGAGGGTAGGGCTTGGGAGCAAAATCCTGGCCAGTGGACATCATGATACCAGTTGTCCAGAATCTCTCTCTGTGGTTTTTAATAGCAATCTGGGGTGATGTTTTCTTCCTCTCCAGTATTCTTACCCTGAATCCACTGGGGCTGATGATAGCAGATGCCTGTGGCCCACACGAACTCATTAGCAGGTGATCTTAACCAGCATGCCATGAGTTTGCAGAGGGCTCCCGATGTGTTGGGAATTTTTTGTTGATGGCCAGGAAATCTCTTGAAACTCCAGAAATAGCTGAAACAGCAAATGGAGTCCATGAAAATCAGGTCTTCCTCTTCCAGCATTTTTAAAGAAGGCCACATTTTATTTCCTCCTTCATTCTTTACATAGTAGTTTTTAGATATAAATTATTTTAACTTCTTCTTTTTGTGTGCAAAGTCATATATACATATATAAAATTATTAAAAGGTTGAGAATATGTTGAGTATAAAATAGTGACTTCTTTGTTTCAGATGTTAGCAGCCCCTAAAAATGAGTTGTCTATCCTCTTGTAAAGTCAGTGCTGTAAAAAAATATTAAAAAATAAAAGATGTGTTAGATGTATCTTTTATTATTTATTTCTGGTTCAGTATTTGATACAGCCTGTGTATACCCTTGTGACAACCACATACTAAAAAACACTGTCGTTCTTAAAATGGAGTAACAACAATTCCTTGGGATCCCAACAATTTTGAGAAAATTGGTCCTTTGGGTGTGAATAGTGTTGGATATTGTCCTTCAGTCTCCAGCATTGCTCCCCACCCAAGCATGGCTGAATCTCGGGGACCATTGTTTGCGTGTGCTCGGTTTCGCAAGTTCATTGGTATCTGTGTTCCAATCCAGCTGTACAGTGTTAACAAGTGTGTCTTGTGATTCGCTTCAGCCTGGTTCACTGAGTTCTGAAACATAATTCCCATTTTGTACTTAAATTTGTATAGAATTATATAAACCCTTGAAAGATCATGGCTTACTGTAAAACCCAAAATACTTGCTATTTGGCGCCTTCAATTGCATGACTGGTCAGATCTGACAATGGAGATGGTGCTTTCATCTAACAGCATTGATTTCAATGGTAATATATTAATTTTCTTTTTGTTTGCCAAGCACCTGTTTTGGACAATGTTTTGGTTTCAACAGTAAAGCAATATGCAGTAGGTATTGTGGCATTATCTCTGTAAATGTTTTGAAGAGAGAATTGTCCCTTTCCAACACATAATGAAAATAAATGCCTTATAACAAGTTCTAGTTTGCTTCCTGTTTCTGAGTGGATGGGGCAGTGGGGTGAGAAGCACATCAGGGGAGGCCTGTTTTCATGGGAATTCGACGTTCACATCCTTTCCAAGTGCAGTTGTTTGCAGCCCTATGCTCAGGTCTTGAATGCCATCTTTCCCTCTTAAGAAAATTATTGGGTCCCAAATATTTGTGATTACCTGAATATCCAATTAACACAGTATAGTAGCTGCATCAAGTAATATTTTTTTTCCTCTTGTTGATTTTGCATCAGGTATGGACAATTTCAGTCTGCTGCTGCCATCCTTTGTGAAAAAAACTTGTCTAACTCCTTTGGACGTGGCTGCATTTTTGTGGGGATTGTTTGGTTTCTTGGGTTTGGGGTCGGTTTTTTGGTTTAGTGGGGATTATTTGTTTGTTTTGGTGGAGGTGTGGTGGGGGTCTGAGGGTTTCTGTGAATTGCTTGTGACATGTAGACCTGAGTTTGCAAGGAGTTGTATGGGTGCTGCTACTGGCAGAGAGTCTGTCACAAAAAAAAGGGAGAAACTAAATCATAAAATATGTCAAGTTGGAGGGGACCCATCAGGATCATCAAGTCCAGCCCCTGGCCCTGCACAAGACACCCCAAGAATCCCACCATGTGCCTGAGGGCATTGTCCAAATGCTTCTTGAACTCTGTCAGGCTGATCTTGCGACCACTTCCCTGGGGAGCCTGTTCCAGCTATAAATACAATATATTTACAATATGCAATATTCAGATTTAAAATGCAGTATTCAAATTAAAATTTAGGTGAAGATCAATATGTAAAATGTGATTTCTCCAAGTGGAGTAATTCCCTAATTGACATATTAGTACTGTTTCTGTGCAATATCTTTGGTTTCACTTTGGTTCCTACACGTTTCCCTGAGGTTAAAGAGAGTGTGATCTCCTCCGGATAGAGTTGGAAGACTCACAACTCACTCTAATGCACTTTCCCCACCCAGGCTCTTGCCCAGTGCCTTGTCCTGGATTGTGCCCTGTGCCAGGGCATCTTTTGGGCCATGCCTTGGCCTCAACACCTCTTCTTGCCACTGAGTGGCTGTCCAGGGCTGGGGGTGAGGGCAGTGCCCACTCAGCAGCTGCTGGCCTTCCCTGGGGCAGCTCATGCCGTGGGTGGGGTGCAGTTCTGGGCACCACACACCTCCTGCGCCAGGAGACCCCGCACACCCACCCCTGTGCAATGCACTCCACAGGCCAACAGCACTGAGGATTTTTGCAGAATAAAGGACTAAGTTGAGTTCAAAGCCCGGCAGCTGTTCCTTGAGCATCTCAGCTGTTCTGTGGGCTGCAGGTGATGAGAGAGAACTGAGCTTTGGACTGAGGGGTCTGGAATGCAGCCCTAGTGGTGGGCAGATCTTTCCCTCTCCTGCCAATCCACACAGAACATCTAAAATATGATCAGTGCTCAGAGGTTTTGGGGCCAGCTTCCCCAGCCCAGCTGCCACCCAGTCCTCCATCTGCCCTGTGGTCTGAAACCCAAAGGATGGAAAGGTTCTGCCTGTAAGCACAGTGCGAGCTGGCCACTATTGCTCCTGTGAGCCAGTGCACAGGCGGGGCATCTCCTTGGGATGGCCCTTCACCTCTGGGGGAGCACAGACCAGTAGATCTTCTCCTGACTGGCCTATTTGTTACTTTGCTTTTTTCTAATCTACTCCTGTGTTGTCCACATGGCTTGACTTGGTCAGGTAGTGCTGCAGTGTTTAAACTTCTGAATGTTTTCTCTGTGTTTTCACTGATGAGCCTCAGATGTGACCCAGGTTTCACTGAAGTACCCAGGAGACTCAGTGCCAGGGCTGAGCTGTACAGCTCGCCCAGGGTGGGCAGGGAGAGCCCCACAGTGCTTGGGACCACAGGGAAGTGTCCTCAGTGCCAGGCTCCAGAGGGCAGCAGCGCTGGAGCCTGGGTAAGGAGGGAAGCACTTCACCGTGTGTCTGTGGTGAGGGGAGCCCTCCATTCCCCTCCTCTTTGCAGGACCGTACAGGCCCTGCACCACGCTGACAACCGACACTGAAGCTGCCAAAACAAAAGAAGGAACCCACTGCAGTTTTATTTTTCCTTAGATAAATTTTTTATATAGAATATATTACAGTCAGAGTTCTCAGCTTTTAATCAAAAGATAACAAGTTATTGCAGTTTTTTACCCAGTGAAACTACCGGTGAAAGAACTTTCTAGAAAGCTGTCCTGTCTTTTAAAAAAAAAGAGGGGAAAAACCCCACCCAGACAGAAAATACACATGTAGGTTGCACTTGGCACCCATGGGTGCCCTGCCGGGCATGTGGGCATCCGTGTGGAGAGGGGAGCATGAGGTGAGGCAGCGGCGATGGGCACAACACTATGGCGAGGGAGGCAGGCCTGGGCGCTAGCGAGGGCGGTTCCTAGGCACGGTGCTGCTGCTCGGCTTAATTGCTCTTAGATCAGGAAATGAACACGCGGTGGGAGGGAGGAGGGTGGCGGTGCTTTCCCCTGTCACGGAGGGCCGGGACACTCAGCCTCGCCTCAGCTCGTGCAGCTTGTGGGCAACGCGTTCCAGCTCAGCCTCGATGGCAGCCAGGCTCTCCAGCTCCTGGTCCTGCAACAAAAGCCCGAGACGTGTCAGTGGCCACAGGTGGGCAGCCCTCGCCCCCCAGAGCTACAGAGAGCCTTGCCTGGGACACGAGCACAGCCATGTCCTGCCCCTTCCCTTCAACCTGCATTTGCCCCTCTGGACAGGTGATTGTGCACAACACTGATTACACCCGCCCTAATGTTTAATTACTGCAGCTAGTGATGGGGACAAGATATGCTGCTGCCATCCTTCTCTGGTCCCCTGCCGGGCATGCAGTCCCCAATGGGTCTGTGCCTCCAGAACATGGGGTTGGCATGAGGGACATGGCTGCTGGGGACCCGGGGCAGGCTCTGCCAAACAGCGCTGGGTGCCAGCACTGAGTCAGTGGCGTCAAACATGGACGGGAACGGGTGCCTGCCACCTGTGGGGGAAGTGCAGCATGTGCCCTGCTCATGCAGGGGACAGCGGTGTCCTTTCTTCCCACCCTGCCCTGGGTCTTTGCACCTCCACTAGCAGAAGATACTTTTCCTGGGAAAATAATGACTGAGGAAGCCATCAATTCAAAGGCTCAAGCTGCCCATCACTTGGTGTTCTTTCTCTTGTGTGTCTATGCTGTCACCTGTAGCTGCTTTATTTAGTGCAGGTACTCAGATGCCTGACTGCATGGCTTTGCCTGAACTCAGGTCATATCCAGCTGGCCCTGCCTCGCTGCCAGCCCCAGCCCTGCCTGTCCCTCCCAGCTGTGGTCCCCTAGGCTCTCTGCAGACCATGAACTCACTCAGCACAACAGCAGCAGGCTCTGTGTGAGCAAACTGGGTTCTACACCTTTACCCATTGGCAGAGCTGAAGTGACAGCCCCTCTCCTCTGTGGAGAGAGCAAAGCCTTGCTGCTGGCCTTCAGCAGCTGCCAGCCACAGCAGCAGCCATTGCATGTGGCTGGCGTGAGGAAAGTAAAGGAAGTATGCAAAAATAAGTATTTTTTCTTTCCTTACTGAGCTATTTTCCTGAATAAGGAAAAAAAGTCCCTCTGACCCTCCACTGGGCCCTTGGCTCAACCCCTGGGAAAGCTCTGGCTACAGTAGGGTGCCAGCAGCTCAGGGTGCCTGCAAGCATCCAGGGTGCCCAAGCAGCTGTGCCATTTGGTTTGAAGTGGGTCAGAGAGCAGCTGGCTGAGGCTCACCTTGCAGGAGGAGAACTTGGGCTGCAACTGGAGCCCCAAGAATGGGAGAAAAATAGCTTCTGAAATCTTCTACAGCACCCAAAGAGAGCTTGGTCAGACCCAAACCATTGCCTGTGTGCTCTGGTGTGCTTCTGCCTGGCCTCACATGCTCAGCCCTGGAAAATGCAGTGGACAGCACTCACAGCCCGTATCTGCACCCACACTGGCTTCACTGGCCAAGCCACACAGCCCCGTGGCCCAAAAATGAAGAGCGGAGACAGGACAACAGCCAGAGCCTGTGCCTGCCCTCACTGCTGTGTGCCTGGTCTTGATACTTTCTCACTGACTCCCAGAGGCCCTGATCTAATTTTAAAAACCAACCCAACAAAAAAGTCTTGTTGCAGCTGCAAACACAGCAGTTTTGCAACCTCAGCAACGTCTTTTCCAATCCTTGCCTGAAGACTGAGTCTGCCACCTTGCAGACAAGATGCACCCCAGAGCCACTGACAGGGGCAGGTGGGGAGCAACTTCCCTGGGGGAGAGATGTGGGGTGTGAGCAGAAAGGGGTGAGGAGGCAGATGGGGCAGCCCACCCCACTGCATCCCTGCTTCGAGCTGAGACGTTTGGCTTTGCTTTGAACGAACACAAACAGAGATGCTCTCGGGGGGAATGCTGATGGGCAATTTTTGGTCAATGGTTTGGTGCATAACTGAGACAAGAGAGGTGTTTTGGAGGCAAGAGAGCCAGCTTTCTTCACTCACGTGCTGCCCCAGCCTGTTCCCAGGCACCTGATCATGGCCTGTCCCAGGCTGACAAAGCCCAAGCCCAGCCCCACTGCCCAGTCCCCTGCACTATCCCAAATCAACTCCTGTGCCTGGAGCTGGGCCTCAGCACAAAGGTGAACCCACCAGCAGCTCCTGGCTGCTGGGGATGTGCTGAGCTACTACCTAGCATAACACAAGGTATCAGGGAAGGAGATCTCTGACTCTGGAAGACAGAGGAATACATCTGCCTTAGATGTACTACTCTGTCTATCAACCATTTCCACTCCAATGCTCCAGATCTCTCGCCAGAGCTGCACCCCTGATTTACCTCTGTAGGAGGTCTGACATTACCCACTCCATCCCTGAGACAGGGAAAGCATTCCTTTTGACTTGGAAAGGCTTTGAGAGACAAGGACTACCCCCAGGCTCCACTTATAGCTCTGCTCACTACGTCCAGCACAGGCCAGTGCAGAAGTCCTGTCACTGGAGACATGACTCTGTGGGACAGGGAATGCTTTAGCACTGGTCACTAAAACAAGGATAAAAACCAAAGGCACAGCCAGGTGCAAATTTCAGTAATACCTGAGGCTGAATGACTAGAAGTTCACTATGCATCAACTCAGTATCACAGAGAACCACTACTGGCTGTGTTAATACCAATGTACCATCCACACCTCCAAGCATAGTTTGGATAACTGGGTGGGATTTATTCTTAAGCCTATGTACACCAACCTCTGTTCTCCTGTTAGCACTGCCTTCCTCATCCTTCTTTTCTTCAGGCATGGGAGCAAGTGGAAAGCCTCCTTCACTGCTGTCCTCCTTCGAGTGACGCTTCCATGACTTTCTCACATCTTCCTCTGGACTACTGAAGACGTACTTGCGGGACCTAAATGTCTTTTTCATGGACCTGTCTGGTTCTTCCTCACTATCATTTTCGTCCATGCGCTTCTTTGATGTCAGCTGCTTGGCTAGCTCATCCATTTTGTTCCACCTCTTGGTGTCTTCCCACTCCCTGGAGGACTCCTCCTCGATCTCATCGCTTTTGGCATCTCTGGGCTGGAAGGTGTCCTCTTCTCCCTGCATCTCCTCATCCTCCAGGCGATGCCTTCCTCCTCTCAGTGCCCGGGGTTGCTCTTCCTCCTCCTCTTCCTCTTCCTCTTCAGAGCTCTGCGCATCTTTTCCAAATCCCAGCTCATCATCATTATCTGAAAGAGCATTAAACAAAGCAGTGAACACAACTGTTAACTGTTTAAAGCCCACCTTTGAACTGAGCCTTCAGTGATGATGCCAGATGTATTTCCTGACTTAGGCCTGCTTTCCCAAGATTCTGGAAATACCCACTCTCATGTTGCCATGTCAGTAATGGGGCTTGGAGGCAGCAGTCAAAAACCCTGTAGGAAGTTCAGGGAAGATGAATTAGCTGTCCCCAGGAGCTATCAGAGCTGAGCAGCAGGCAGCGAGGCAGCTGTGGGCCTGTGTTGCCTGCTGTACATGGGACTGTCCATCAGGTGTTTGTGGTGGGGGCTGGGTGGCTGCTGGCAGGGGTGTTTCTGTAAACCCAGTAAGAACCTGCCTCAAGTTTTTAGCTTTGAAGCCTCTAACCCATCTGTCTCAGTGGTCTCAGCTCACCCCAGGAAGGTGTCAGTGCAGTCTGGGATACGTACTGTCGTCTCCCTGCATCTCCTCAGCCTCCTCATCCTCCTCAGCCAAATCAAGGGACCTCTCTGCTTCAGTAGGGTCCTCCTCCGCAGCATCATCTCCATCATCCTCCCGCTCCACACGCTCCCCTGCTACCTCCTTGCTGTGCTCCTGGCCCTGTCTGGATGGCTCTTCTCCCTCATCCTCAAGCTCCAGACTGTCCCTGGAGCCTCTGGGCTCCTCCTCTTCATCCCCTTGCTGCTGCTGCTCATCCTCACTGAAATTTTTGCCAGTGTGGTTGTCCAAAACTTTGTTTCGATGGGTATTCTCTGTAGCCCTGATGTCATTGCTTTCAGCTTCCTCTTGATCCTCTTTCTCAACAGGGTCAGTATCCCGTGGCCTGGACTCCCTCTCCTCCAGGCTGTTTTTTCCCTCCTCTCTTGAGTCTTCATTTTGCTTGGGCTTCTGTGCTGCCAGCTCAGCCAGGGACCCCGTGGGCTGCTCCTCCTCAGGGCGCTCCCCTGCTGCATCTACAGAGGGAGAAACAAGAAGAAACACCTCTGCTGAGAGCTCATTTCACAACCAGCAAAGCCCAAACATTTCTTAGGGATCTTCAGCCCTGCTCAACAATCTGCTTAACCAGCCAGTGGATCCTTTTGCAAGTCACTTCAGCATATGTTTGCATTCAAGCAAGGCAGTGCTCTCTCTGGTGCCTGCACTCCTGGAGAGACTCGCAAGGCTGAAGTTAAACATATGCTGAAGTGTTTTGCTGCAGCACAGTCCTCATCACCATCTCTTGAGTTGCCAGCCATGAACTCACCCTGCATGAAACCAGACTGCATGTAAAATGAAATTATTTAGGAGTGTAATACTGCACTTGCACAGCTCTTGCTGCTCTGAGTGCTGCACTCACATCTCATCCTTATTTGTCCCACCAGGCTGACGAGGCAGCCAGCCCGGTTCACAGGGTGCTGGAGGGGGGAGGGGTGTCTCTGCTGCTGTAAAGGAGCTACATGTGGATCATCAGCAGGAGCTTAATGTGGGCTGAGTATTTGCTCTTGCTCAAGGGAGACTGGCCTCTTTTAACATAGTTAGCCAGAGAAAACACTTTGCAAAAGAAAAGATGGGAGTTTAAAAGCCAGAGAGGTATGGAAAGGCAAATGCAGCCCCAAGGAGGGCTGAGGATGAGGGGATGCAGAGAGCTGGTTACACAGGGCTGGGGGCCAGCAGTGACACTGTGCTGGTGTCAGCAGACTGTCAGTGTGCCTGGATGGCCCATATGCCACATTTCATCTTCACTTTATCTTCCTCTGTCTCCACACTGCCAGAGCAAGAGTTTCAGGTCTGTCTTGGCAGGAGGGAGATGCAGTACCACCATCCCACTTGTTGGATTTTGGCCATGCTGGCTGCAGCAACAGCCCCTGGGGATATCACTCCTCATTGCTCTAAGTAGCTTTGGACTGGTGTCACAGCAGTGCTGTGCTGCTGTGGTCCAGCCAGGTGCCCTGAGCTGCTTGAGACTCTCTGTGGGGGTCCAGCTGCTGCTGGATGAGGAGTCACATCACCACACACTGGCACTGTGTCTTCCTGACAAGGAAAAGGGAAGGGGCCAACCCCTCCTTTCTGCTAAACTGCCTGTCTGTAGTAAGGCCAGAGAAACAGTGACAAGAGGAAATCCCAGCTGAAGGTAATCTTTCCAAGATGCAGGTGTTTTGTGTGGATGTGTGCACTGTGTGTGTATCAAGTTCAATTTTCCCTTCAGAGACTCATTACTTAATGTCTTAAATGCCTGGAAACAAGAGTGGCAGGCACAAACCCAGATCACCCTTGCCTGTATCACTGAGTCTTTCAGTGCAGCATTTCCCTGGCTGTGACTCATGTGTTATAAGCGAATTAAAGTGTCAGCAGCAGGGTGAAAAACTCAGTATCACTTTGGTAACTTGACCATCACCAGTTACTATAGCTCAGAAACTACATGTTGTTTGAGCTGGTAAATAAGAACAAAGTGAACACCAGGTTGCTTGTGTGTGTCAGGAGCAGCATCAAAGGAGATGCCTAAAAGAGAAACAGATGGACATATCAAGGCTGTCAGAAAGAAGATCCTTGTTTACAGCCTGACCTGGATTTCCTGGGGGTGGAGGCTGACACTGACCTTTCTGCTTGTTCTTGTCGTTCTGACTTTCAAGGACTTCGGAAAGTTCATCTTCAAAGCCACTGTTTTTCTTCTGCTGCTGAGTTCTCTCATTGGCACCTGTGTCAAGTAACAAAAAGTAGGGAAAGGCAATAGTCCCTCCTGTGTTTCAGAAAGTAGAGGTAGGAAAACAGTTCTGTGCCCTTTCTATTTTCTACAGTGGAAAAATCTACCTGGAAGCTGCGAGGAGTGAGGCTGGAGGATATGTGAATCAACTGCAGTAACAAAACCACAATCAAAAACATCCTCTGCAGGAAAGAAAATGGTCTCTAAATAGAGAAGCAGGGTTGCCAGGAAAACTAATATTGATGGAGATCTAGGGAATAAGAGGCGCTGAACTGCAGCACACTGAGGCCAGAGTGTGGAAGGGTAGAAATTGTCTCCTGCCAGATTCTGACTACACACCTCTGTTAAGGTGAGCACTGAGAGCTCCTGTGTCCTCCAGCCTGGTTGTGGGGCCTCCTTTCCCCAGTGTGCAGGGAGGAAGAAGCAGCATTCATTCCCACTGCAGGGGTAGTCTGGAGCTCCAATGCCCCACACCTTAGCTCTGGGATTATGGAGCCTGCTTGAAAAATATAACACCCTTGAGAGAGGTGTCTGAAGGCAGCATGAGCTGGAGGTCAGACTGCAGCTGTCCTGGCAACCAGCACTTGACAGGCAGTCCCAATGGGACCTGCAAGCCAAAAAGCCCTGTCTAACCCAGCTCGCACCCTGCTTCTATGGCTTAATGTAAGGACAAGAGCCAATGCAGCCAGCCCAGTCCCCTCTAGCCCAGTGCTGAATAGTGTTGGCTCTCCAGCCTGAGCACAACCAGCTGCAGCCACCACAGAGGACACCAAGATAAATACCTTTGCTTTTCCCTTAGTCTACAAGACTGTTCCACCCCCACTCTCTGTGATCTGTAGGTTAGATCTCGTTTACCCTGGGACTAAGTGGTGTGACGGGCTCAGGGCAAGGGAACAGTGGAGCAAGGTGCACCTCTATGAAACGAGTCCCTTCTTGTGGACTCCATGCTGAGTGGCACAGCCTGTCTGATATCTGAGTGCTCCTCCGCAAATCCATGGTGTGCCTGGGCAGCTGCATCCCAGCATACTAAAGAGACCAAGGCTTCTTTCTCCTGGATCACCAGAGCATCCATGAAGTCCATCTGAGGTCACTGACCAGTTGGCCCCTCCACCATTTGGGTAGTGACCAAAATATGGCTTTGGGAGCTGCATGAGACTCTTTCTCAATTCTGACTTCCTGAATTTTTCCTCTCCCTTCTCTCTCTTGCCTCTGTGGCTTCCTTGCTCTGAAAGCATTCTGGTGGCACTGCCTTCCAGCCATCTCTGGCAGACTTGTCACACAGGAGCAGGGCACAGGGATGCCCTAGTCATTGTCTCTCTGGTGATGCCCAGCTGCCTCCTGGGCACCCCAGGGAGAACGGGGGGGGATGGCCAGGAGGTGCTCTCCCTACAGCCTGGGGAGAGCCCTGCTGCAGCCTCACCTGGACAGAGGGATCTGGACTAGCTCTGAAGTAGCCTTGCCTGGGATCTGCATGTTAGCTCTGGGCAGCTGGGCACCTGAGAATACCCCTTTTTTCCCCTCAACACCCCTTGGCACAGCTCCATGGTGCTGCTGCTGCTCTTACATTGACCAGTGGTGAGCAACCTGCACCTCTCCAAACTAAAGAAACTTGCATTTGAGTTAAGGAAGCCATCAAAAATACCCATTAGCTCAAGAACATTTGTACTGGAGTCTTAGGTGCAAGTCTCACTGCTCAGTGGGGCTTCCCTGCTGCCACACCTGGGTTTAGTGCTAGACTCCAGCTGCACAGACAGTGGAGGTTTTCTTGCCTTTCACTCTACTTTTGGAGCTGGTGATTATTTGTTGAATTAAATTACAGTATTTCCTTTTAGATTTCCCCACCTCAAGATGCCTAGACTCTGCATCATTACCAAGTTACACTGATAGCTATTGAAATCATCAGATACATATTGGAGTTACTATAAACAAAATTCCTGTCCCCACTCACAGAGTCTCTGCTGGAAATCTTGGACCTACATTTCCTAGCACATATTTATATGATCTCAAATTAATATTAAAAAAATCAAAACCAAACAAGCAATAAAACTCTATAAGGGACTACAACAGATGAAAACAATCTTCCCTATAGTTACATTCCCCCAAAAATATACTGGCACTGTACCTTGAGCAGCAATTTCCTGAAGTTCCTTCAATAAGTTTTGGTGGCGAAGGATAGAAATAATTCGTTCATCTGCAATAGGGGAGACTTAGTACAGAAAGTAGTCAAAGAAATCTCCCCCCAACCCCAGGGAATGAAAAAGAACCCCAAATACCACTCCTTCTTCATTTGTTCTTTTCTTTCCCTTGGCCTGATTTGCTCTCACATCTCTTAACCAAGTGATTAAGGTAACAGGAGGGTCCTATGAAAACCAGGCAGTTTGATGTCACCCAGCACCCCTGTGGCCACAGTGCCAGCATGAGGCATGGCCTGGGACAAGCAGTGGCTCCATCCCTGCTCCTGGGAAGCCCAGCGCAGCCCAGTGGAAGAGGAAGGTGAGCATGTCAGGGACCCCTTGATAGCGGTCACGGGGCCAGGGCTCAGCTGGTCAGGGCAGGACCAGCCCCTACTTGCCAGATTTGCTTCTGCTGATACCCAGCATGAAGTCTGAGGCAGTACCTCCTCGGAGGGTTTCTAGGCATTCCTTGCTGATCGGCAGCGGGTTTGGCTTAGATAAAGTATCAGAGATGACCTCTACAATGCACTTCATCACCTAGAAGGAGACAAAAATACAAATTAACCAACTGGTTTTTTGTCATTTGTTACCAAGGCTAAAATACAGCAGATGATGGCACAGATGTTCTCGCTTTTCTGGTCAAGCCAGAACTGAATGTTTGGTTCCTGATTTCCCTAATGCAGGAACAGAAGGTACCTCCTGCAACTGAGAAGTGAGCAAATCACACGTTACAACAGAAGGAGCTTCTTAAACATGATAGGTAATTCAGCTGAGGATTGCATGGCTTCAGACCATCCCAGAGCCTAGGCACATCAGGAGAGTAAAGGGTATCTGAACATATACACAGAAAATCCTAAATCATCCCCTTTTAAGTCAATATATCTCAATCTGCATCTCATAAAAGGACTCTGTGAGAGGTTGTAGAGAAGAAGTGGTCACAGCTGTTCAGTAGATGACCTTGAAATCTTAAAAGCTCTTCAAACCCTGGGAAAGACACCATAGTTAGATTGAAGCCAGGCATGGAGGGTGAGGTAAGGCAAACTACTTTCAAACGCAGACAAGAAATATTGCTCCCAAACCCTAGAAAGGACAAGACACTCTGGAGAAGTGTTTGACCTTGTGCTTTGAGTGTTCAAACCATCTGTTATAGACTGGAAGAGCTCTACATGATGGCAGGTCATCTGAAAGCAAGAAGTTCTGACACAGCTTCTCAGACAGGATGAACTCTGGGTCCACCCTTCCAGCAGCCCTTTTCTTTGTTGTAAAACCAGGAGCATTATTTATCTAATTTGTTACCTGCACTGAGATTTCAGGCATCCTTGCCATGCCAAGACATACCACTGGGAGCCCTAGTGTGTGGTCATGGTAGACCCAAAAGGGCAACCAGGACAGAAGCATTCACTACAGTCTGGTGCTGATTATTAGTGTAGGAATCAGGCTGCTTAGTTCAAAAGGATGATTATTTACAAAGCAATTTAGGAAGAAGGCAGGGCCTGTGGAAAAAAAAGAGAGGCTAAATTGAAAAAAACAATACAAGTAAGCCTTGGAGGCAAAAAATTAGCTCACTGAACCTCTTTCTCCTGATGATTTCAGCAGGCAACCCTGAGAGCTCTGACCTCCCTCACAGTGTACCATTCTCAGTAGAGTGGACCACTGTGGCTACAGTAGAAATTAAACACAAGTCAGCAGTTCCCAGTCATCCACAGTGCTGCTCATTCAAGCAATTGGATATATTCACTGGACAGCTGGAGTGGGCAAATTTTCACCCTGTGTAAGGAGATAATTCTGCTTTTGCAGATCACAGCCATAAAATACTGAACTCCTCTACTCCTTACACAGTTTGAGGGAATTGCCTGATGGATTAAAATTGTTACAGGAAAGATGTAAAAAAAAAAAAAACAAAAAAAAACCAAAAAAAAAACCAAGCAGGGGAATTTCCCTGGTATCATTCTCCTACATCACAAGCAAACCATTAATACTGATTTTAGATTACTTTGAGTCACTCTAAATAGAAAAACCCTTAGATTCTGATGTTTCCCTCACATGTTTCCCAACCTCTGGACCCACTTATTGCAGCAGTATTTGATGCAGCTTCAGAAGTAAATACTTTCTCAGCATGAGAAGTAAGAATCTCGTTCAATGAAATATTCTATTCAAGACTTCTAAGCTGATTTAAGGTCTTTGAGCACAAAGAAACACATCAGTCACCACAGAAATACATTCAGCTCTGTGGAGGAACTTTGTCAGGTAATGAAATGAAGAGTGCAGTCATTCCACAACACTCTCCTTGTCTTTGTGTAAGAGGAGGTCTTGCAGAGTAAGACTTTACAAGGTCATGAAGTAACAGCCTGCATCAGGAAATGGAGGAGATCCTTTCCAAATGAATGTAATTAATCCAGTGCAGAAACTCAGACTGGAATTTTGCCATAGCTATCATCTATCCATGAGCATGTAACTAGATCCTTAAGAGCCGCTCACAATGTCCCCACACAGAAAGCTCCAAAGGACTGTGCCCTTAAAAGGACAGACTTTCCATATTTGAGCTCGGCTATCCTCAGGCCCTCCTAAAATGTGTGGTTGTAAGTGAGAAATAATGTCCTTCAAGCACAAGAGTGGGCAAACACCAGAGACATTGTAAATGCTTTGGTCTTGTTCAGTTCCCTGTGGAAAGCCCTTGGTGTAAAGAAAGTCTGATGAGCTGTCCAGGAAAGGCCTGCAGGTGCTGATCACCCATTACAGAGCCCTGAGCCGACCACAAGTGCTGGTGGTACAGAGCATGGTGTGTAGGAAGAGCTGCATTGCTGTATTCATGTGATGATATCCCTGCCCTGCTCTGTTCTGTAAGACCAGAACTTCCTTCCCTGAAATGCTGTGTCTCAGAGGGTGGTGAAGGCAGGAAAGCCCTCACAGCTTCTTCCAATTGCAGCAAATTAAAAATAAAGCTGATTTTGCTCTCAGCTAGAGCCTGTGTCAATGTAATACCCACCGAAGTGGGTTAGTCCTGGGAAAGAGTCCTTCCTTGCTGGAAGCATTTTTACACATAGAATACACTGGGAAATAGACCTCTCAAGGAAAATCATACAGTTAATGGATTGTCCTAATGGATGCCCACTCTGGCATGGACAGTTGAAGGGGTAAGTGCCTGACCCGAGTCCCCTTCCTCAGCAGCACACAGCCAGTGTCTCACAGATCATGGCTCAGCCCCAGCAAGGGCTAAGCAGGCTAAAAGTCTTAACAAAGCAAGCATTCTCCAGGCCCAGGCACGTCTCACAGGAAGCAGGGAGGCATTGCTCACGGCACACGTCCTGTAGGTAACCTGCAATGGAGTCCGTGGCTGAGACTGGCATCCGTGTGCCCTCCCCTGCTGCTGCTGCCTGGGGAAAAACATTATGTGGCTAGAAGATTCCATAACAGGAAACTGTTCAAGAGGTAAAAATTAAAAAGGCTGGAGTTTCCTTTATGGACATGGATTTCCAAAGAAATTTTAATATGGGCAGCCAAGAGACCAGCTCATCTGAAAGATGGGGAAGGGGGGGTCAGGGGGTGGTGTCTGACACAGATAAACACAAGCAAACCCCCCTGTCCAAGCATTTGGGTGCCAAAAGGCTATTGGGAGGGTACATGTTTGTGAAGTGCAGCTATAAATGTTGCAGGGTGTGACATAGATACGTGCACGGAAGCCTGTAAAGGAGGGCTGGAGAGGTCAGCCAAGCCCTGCACTACTCGTAGCCATCCAGACAGGCTGAGCAGGAGCTGAGGATGGATTAGCAAGCTGAGAGTACCAGTTGCCTATTTTTCTGGAGCATGCATAAGTAACACACCACACACATACAAACTCAGATGTGTACACCCCCGAACACACACAATTCCTGAATCACATCTCCCCCCACTCTCCCTTGAGTCACCTCCTGTTGGGAGCTTTGAAAAGCTGGAAGTAGGAGGACTAGGGAGAGTTATACCCAGCCTCCATCTCCTCTCTAAACAAGCTGGCCTGATCCCTCTGTCATATCCTGAGGGACCTCCTTGGCTCCCCAGAAGTGGATGCACAAAGGGTGAATTCTGTTAAGAAGGGAGCAGAGATGGATCCTGCTGTAGGGATCTCATGCAAATTCCTGGCACTTTCTACAGGGTATTTCAGTGGAAGCAGCCCAAAAACCAACCATGTAGGCGGAGGTCAACATCACATCCTTTCTCTTCATTTGACCCTTCATTTGACAGGCTCATCCTTACCTTAGTGTCGCCTTTATTCATGTCATTTGTCACAGGAAGGGAGACGGCTGTAAGGTAAGGGGAGGGGGGAAAAAAGAGAACTTGTTATTCATCTCATCTGGAAGACAAGCAGAGAAATGCTTTTCTGCTAAAATGGGAGTGGAGAAGAGGGGCATCTCTCTCTGATGGAAATGGTCCCTGGGTGCAGCATCTGGACATGTGCACCGTGCCTCTCTCGGGAAGGGAAGGGAAGGGAAGGGAAGGGAAGGGAAGGGAAAGTGCCCGGGCTGGCAGGCCCGCGCCGCCCCCGGCGGCGGCCCTGNGGGAAGGGAAGGGAAGGGAAAGTGCCCGGGCTGGCAGGCCCGCGCAGCACTCGGCAGTGACCTTGGCGGCCGCTGTCCGCGGTGCTGGAGGGCCCGGCCGTGCCTGCCCGCGGTGCCGGGGGCGCGGACGGAGCGGGGGCAGCGCTGCCGCGGGCCGGGGATCTCAGGAGCGCGGGGGACACGGACCCATCCCAGCCCCACTCACCCGGCACGGCCAGGAGCAGGACGGCGAGCAGTTCTGGCCGGCTCATGGTGCTGGCGGGATGGAGGAAGGGGCGGAGGGCGAGACTGTGGTGCCGTGGGGGCTCCAGGCGAGGTGCCGGGGGCAGACCAGCACGGAGCGTGTGTACCTACGCCAGTGCCCTGGCTGAAGATCCCAGATGGGGCACTGCAGCAACCTGCTTATTTATATATCTCAGCCCTCGGAAATGGCGTCAGGAGGAAGCCACCTCCTCGTCTGCCCCCTCCCCTCGCACACAGGCTTCCCATCAGCCTCCATCACTCGCCGGGCAGCGGAGGAGCGGCACCACGGCAGCATCTCCCGAGCTCCCCGACTGCCCGGGCAAAGGTGTCAGGCTGCGGTTGCTCCATCTTTTCATGCTCTGCAGGCACAGGAAGGCTGTGAGGTGTGTGTCCAGGACACCCCTTTTCCGACACTGCCAATCTGCAGCACCTCTGCACATGTGCCCTCTCTGTGCGTGTAGCCAAACGTGAGGCTCCTCATGTGCCCCAGCCACCACTGCCATCTGTAGGTGGTTTTGCCCTCTCAGGGCCCCCTTGTCTTTCACTGACCACAGAAGTTTAGAACAGGTGCTGAAATTTTTAGATGCTTTTTAAAGACCTCCACAGAGGATTGGGGTGCTTGAACGACTGGTCAAAAGCCAGGGAATTGCTCAGCATGAAAAGGGCTTGCCAATGGACATGGTAGGTCTCAGTTGTTCTATGAAAGGTTTGTTTGTAGGATATTATTTAGGGTAAAGATCAAAGGCTGGTGCATCTGCTGTCCATCTATGACTCTATAAGCGAAATTTTAACAGGCTGCTACCATTTGTTCAATGTTTTATAACACTCTTTAGCAATACCCTACACTCCAAAGCTGAAGCAACCAAGATTACCTGGCTGCCAGTTTGCATTTACAAGGGAGAGAGAGGAAAAAAAAAATTGTATCATTCTCTTAGTCACAAGCATTTCCATGCTTTTGAAAAAATGGCTCCCTGTTCTTTGGATGGAGCATCTGTCACGTCAGCCAGCTGGATTCTTTTTTTAAAATGACTCCAATGCTTCTTTAGGACAATGCTTCTTTAGGAATAGCAGCTCTGCTACTCCATCCTATTCCTCAAGCAATTTCAGAGGTCACAAAATGCAGTGACTTAGACTAGAAAACAACATTCAGAAAAATGCACCATCTTTCTTCCCCACCCTGCCTCACTCTGCTCACTGCAGAGTTCTGCACCCAAGGAAATAGGGAGAACCTAAGAGGTCATCATTTTTCTATGAGGCTGGGCAGTACAGACTGCACCATCACTTTCCCTTTCTCTTCCCAGGTGCACATGGAAATGTGTTCCCAAACATCCTCTAATATCTATCTGATTTAAATGCATGCTTCAAAAGGCATATTTGGATTGTAAAAAGCCATTCATACAAAATCAAAGCTCCCCCTGTCTGTTGCATTTTCTAGTTAAAGGCAGAGAAAAGATGGAAATAAATTGATTCTCTGAACAGTGCTTTGTGGATGGCAGTGATGGATGGATAAATATTCTTAAGTCCATGAAATGATGACCTATGTCAGTTCTTGTTCCATGAGGAACCTCCAGGAACAAGAGATATCCTTTCTTTTTGGTTGTTGTGTTGTTTTGTTTTGGGGGGTATTTTTATTTGTTTGTTTGGGGTTTTTTGTAATTTTTTTTTTTTTCAGGGGGTGTGTGTGTTGTTGAATTATTTATTGGGGAGGAGGGATGGGGGCCATATACAATGGCCTTTCCTTCATTCAGTGTCCACCACAGCATTTAAATCTCTGAGTCTGAAATACTGAACATTATTAAGCTTGTTAATTCCTATGTATTCCTAAGTGAGAAACAGACTGATTTGCTTATCAGGCTATGTTTTCCTAGTCAATATTTACTTGTCCTTACATATAAATGCTGATCTTATTAGGGCAATAATTTATCTCAGTTCTAATCCAGTTTCTTACATGAAGCCCTTTTCTTCCCCGGGGCCTCTTTTTGAGAAATTTAACAGGATATCTAGTGCCATAACTACTATTTTTTTTTTCTCTCTTTCTCAAGGTGTGGTCTTGCATCCATTAAGTTCATTGCAAGGGAGAAACTAAATGGTTTCCAGGTATGGCATGCATACTCCCACTGTAATAGCATATGATAGATGTTGAATTTTTCTATTTCTTGCCCCAGAAAAATGGATATGAAACTGTTAATCCAACAATCAGTACTTCTTCTATTGGAATTTGTCTCATTAAGCACAGCTGTATTAGGAACTGTCACAGTAAAGCATGTCAGGAAAGATTTATGTCAAAAGAGCAAAAGTGATCAAATAAAAAAGTGGAAGGTAATCCGCCTCTCGGAGAAAGGCAATGCCTGAAGCAGGGTCCAAGGGAAGAGCAGGTTTGTGAGTCTCTAAAGTAATCTGTGTTTTAGTATACAGAAACAGGAGTAGCTCTTTAGTGGGTGGCAAAGTAATGAAGATGGACATTTCTGATGAATTCCAGCCTTATAAAAAAAGCTGCTGATGTCTAGAGAACAATTCCATTTTTCCTTATAGCTGCACAATTTCTCATGCATGAAGTGTGGTGGGACTGTGGAAAGCCAAATACCATTACCTGCCTGCAGTCACTAATGCAACATGTGCAGATGGACAAAGAGATATTTGCTTTCCCAGCCTAAAAGTGATTTGAGAAGATGGCAACGTCTGGATGGATGGAAGCAGACACCCAGCCCTGTTGCACTATCCATGCTCTGAGCTGAGGGAACAAGAGGGTCAGCCTAAAAGCCATATTGATACATGATCTTTCTATGCATAAGGTCATTTGATTGAGAGATTATGTGGTTTAAGTGCTATTCTCAAGAGTAAAATATTTTTTTACTTTATTTCAGAATTCAGGAAATAAAACCAAAAGATCTTGTGTTTGTGAGTTACTTTGAGAGCTTTGTTCTCTAATGTGGCTGAAACCGTGTTAAGAATTCAGTCCTCTTCAGTGTTTGGAAACACTGACATTGCATTTCAGACTGCTGTGATTTTACAGATCTAGGTACTGAGGCACATAAAGAGGAAAAGTGTCATTTTCATGAAGATATCAAAAAGGTTTGAAGCCAATGCACAGCTAATACCACACCCTAAACAAAAAGACACTAAGAAAAAATAGGCAGCAATTACCTTGTTGTTTATGAAATCCATTGATAACTCTTTGACTGAAAAACTTGAATGTGAGCTCATTGCCAAATTACTAGCAAAGTCTATTAAAACTCCCACATCACACATTTTCTTCCTTCCCATGTTAGTCAGTCACTTGCCTCTCAGTTCCCTCATGCAAGCCTTGCTTGTCTGCCTGTAAATAGATAAAAGCTTCAAAGCTCAGATTGCTGCTGTGAATACGCATCTATGCTGCTCAAAGGCAGCCCTCTCTTCTTTTTCAGGTCAGAGGCAAAGTGATGTTGACTTGCTTTGATTTTCTTAGTTTAGACTGTCCTTGCACCAACCTGAAATTAATTGATTTTCATGTTGAAAGGTTTACTTACACCCCATAAAAAAGCCCCTTGTTGTGCCAAACCTGAGAGTAGCTAGCTCTGCCTATCCATTTCCATCCTTGCCTGGCATACACGGCTCTCACTGAGGCAGAGGGAGTGTGTTCCCTTTTGAAAGGAGAGACTTCTCTGTAGTGATCACAGAATACCATCTTGGCACCCTTACAAATAGCTTGGATCTCAACATAATTGTTCTAAATGTTATTTAATCACCAATCTGGAATATGTCATACCCCTCCAATGCCATGGTCCGTTTACCTGGCAGTTACAGAACACCCTCACTGATTCCCCTGAGCCTCACTGAATCTGTAACAAAAGGTGTGGAGAAGGAGGTTCTTCCTGAACAGTGATCTCAAACAGCCTCCTCTGGAAATTACTGATTGTTCCTATGGCTATGGTTTTATTTGACTTGTGACAGCAAAATTAGTATGATGCTGATGTACATATTCCATAAGATAAAACAATTCTGTAAGTTCTAGACTGGTCTTAAGCTTATGAGAACATATTGATATTGTTTACTTAGCTCTGAAACTAGAGACAGGCAGTCCTATTTACTGACCTGCAGGCACTAACAGGGTTCATGTGAGTTAAGGGAATAGTGACAAGAGTGACTAAGGTCTATGGACCTGTTCTGGGAGGTCCACCAGATGGCCTCTGCTCTGCCAGCAGCTCACAACGAGCATATGGATCCTCAGTCAGCATCAGCATCAACCCAGATTCTGAACATTAAGTGACTGCCTGGTATATTTTGTAGAGATCACTTCTATTCCTCTTCCTTTATATGCCCAATCTCTCTGTCCATTCCAGGCCAGTTGCTCAGTGAAAACCAAGTGACCCACAGGTATATGTGGATCTCCTGGGCTGCCCACAAAGCCAGAGGTCAAATGTTGTGAGCATAGCAAGGGGCTTTTTTGAGATGTAAGTTAGATGCACTTATGATAACTTTTCCCGTTCATGGAGATGAAATGACAAAATGTCTAATTAAAAAGCAATTGTAATTAGAA
>VYZT01033060.1:0-17807 GCA_013400735.1 Pomatostomus ruficeps | reverse complement strand
ATTTAGCCAGAGATAAGAAAAAAAAATCTTTATGTATCACTCCTATGTAAAAAAAAAAAAAAAAAAAGGCTAATTAGAGAAGTCAGACCCTCAGGGGTAAAATAAAACCACCACAAAGCAAGGAAATGATGGCAGTGAGTAGAAGTGAGCTGGAAACTTGGCTCAGATATTCCATTTGCTGTGTTTGCTCAGCCCAGAGGTGGACACTCACCCTTGTGCCTCACTGCCCCATACACCAAGAGAATGTGCTTTCCCATTTTTGAGGGGTATTGCTATTTTAATTTTCATCTTTCATATTAGAAGTATCCCTTTAGCAGCAGAGATGATCTTGGAATATGATGACTAGTATTGCAAAGATCAACAGGTGAATAATGAGAAGCTTATTGTCATATTTAATCTCCTTTTTTTGTTAAACCATAACCCTCACATACGCTCCTGATTTCAGTAGGATTCATATGGACTTTGGAATGACCCAGGGACAGGCTCTTTGCTTCAGGAGGAGCAATGGGCTTTGGTTTGAAATCCTTAGATACATAGTTGGTACTTCTGCAAGAAAACACAGAGCTCCTCCATATTACTGGGGTGACCTTGACCATGGTGTTTCTATGCCTATCAACATCCTGGATGACACCACTGTTCTTCTTGTATGGATTAATTTGAAACTTTTCTTTGGATCATTAGAGCTGAATGATGAGTTTGTATTCACAGGAAAGTTCATTTTGCAGTCACTGAATGCTTACAGCCAATGGTCCCTGCTACAGTGATAAATGGATGCTTTAAAAAAACTTCCCAAGACAGACATTCATCCAGCAGCAAAGCCTCCATTTTACTGGCAAGGATTACATTTTATGAAGTATTTTTTACCACCCCCACCACCCCCCCCCAGTATCAATCACACTGCCATTGTCTTAATTTTACTCCTCCAATATACAATAACAGTTTACTTTTGAACAAGAAATGAGAGGGCACAGAGTTTTTTAGGAGAGGTCTATTGAAGTGCAATAGGAAGGGCAGGCTGGTGGTTATCCTCAGCACTGTGAGATGTTGTGTGTTACCCAGGGATCGTGCTGGTCAAGGACTGTCATACACACCCACTGAGATGCTGGACAAGACCATTCAAACCTCCCTTTTTCTTTCAATAATGCCTATTATCTGTGTTTCCTTTTCTCCTCTCCAGATTATCCTGCTTGATATTTTATTTGCCTTTCCCTCCTATCCATCCAATTTTCTTTAAAACCCCAACCCTATTTTTTGATTTTACTTTTGAAGAGCTCAATTGCATCCTGCACTTTCTCTGAACACTTTGTCCTCACTTCATCCTAACCAACACCAGACAATTTTGATCTGCTTTATGTGCAGTTCAGGATGTTGTGCTTTATAGGTGTCATCCCTAACCTACAGAACAGTGGGTGTCAAGACCCAGTACAGTTCATCCAAGCCTTCATTGGAGATTTGCACTGTAAAGGGGAACCTGGATCAGGACTTCTGAGCTGCAGATTTATCACCCTCTCCAGGAGATTCCACTGCTAGTCTGCCATCCCTGCTGAATATCCTCATGCTTTTCTGTTGTGCCTTGGCTAAAAAAAGAGATGTTTCAATAGCAGTCTCAGCACAGATCTTAATTTTCTGCTTAGAATTTCATTCCTTCTTGTCTTCCTGTTAGGCTGCACCAAGACCAGATTTCCTTCTAAAAGCACAGAACAGAGCTTTCTAGTGCCAGCCCTTATCTTCATGAGGCCTTCACACTGGAATTTTGCTCACAAGATCCCAGGCATTCTGCATCTCCAGCACTGTTCATGAGACATAACTTACTTTATGGAATAAGATCTGCATTTGCTTCTGGTTACATTGCTTGAGCTGCAGATGGTACAGATACCTAGAAGTCAGTCTGTTAACCTAATTCTATGGTTTTTGAAACAGGTGCCAGAAACACCTGAGCAGCAGTGTTCCTCAAGAAAAATACTCTCCCTTCCTAGTGGTAATCCAGAGAAAGACCTGCTTGACCCATCTCTCTGCTTTCAGAAAATTGCCTTCTATTTTGTAGTGAATCATTCAGCTCATTTTTCCTTTCCAGTAGTCACACAGACTTTGCCACTGTTCACCTGCCAGCCAGCAGTGCCCACAATTACTGCCAGCAGCCAGCCCAGTGGCAGCAGCATCTGGCAGCAAATAGGTGTGAAGGAGTCAGGCAACTCCTTGCACAGTTTGGCTCAAAGCAGCACTAACAAAGATGAAAATGAGTTACGTAATGGGCATGAGGAACTGAGGGAAATGTTTCAGCCCATGATAAAAGCTTGGGGACCTGGTTTCTGTGCTCAGATTTGCTACTCACTTCCCACATGACCACTGCAACACATTTAACTGTGCAGTGCCTCAGTTTAGTCTGGACAAAAGCCTCTTTGTAGAGGGACCTAGGAAGGAAATACTCAAGAAAGCACTGATCATTCATTTTCTAAATTTTTTTCAGTTTTAAATGGGATTCCAGTCCTGTCTTTTTGGTCAAGAGATAAAGTGAACACATAAAGAATACCAAATGTTTCAGCAAGTTGTCACTTCAGTCCTGCAGGATTGGCTCAACAGCTTTTTGAACCAAGAGGAGGTTTTCCCACTTGCAGTCAGCAGGTTCCAGCTCCCATGGAGGAGGAAGAAGAACACCTAAACTTTTAACTAGCTGTACATTATTTCTTGCTGCTTCTTGTGCAGCCTGATTAATCTAACTATAGGCTCTGCATTCCAGCAAGCACCTTGATCACATTTCCAGAGGACTCATGAAGCAGAAAACCTGCACATCCCTGGCAGGACTCCAGGGCTGCAATGAGTAAGCACAGCACCCCTGAGGTGGAGGGAACTTTGCCAGTGGGCTGCAGGTGAGGATTCACCCCTCTGGATTTTGAGGCTTGAGGACAGAGTTGTCTGGGAGGGGAGTGCAGAGCACTTTGATACGTATCATCTCTGACACTGCAGTCAGCCATCTGTTCCAAGTTTATTAAAAGTGATGTACTCTGCTGGGAGGATCAGGAAACATCTGCTAGTGCATTTACATTCAAATCCTCACACAATCCCATCCGCCCTCCTTTTTTAATTAATCAAACCCACTTTTTGGTGAAGGCACACAGATAAACGCTTCCTCTGTAAATGAGAGCACTTATTATGCTAATACCATTAAATAGCTAATACACAGAAAAACAATTAAGTGCAAGTACCAGCATCTCTCTCAGGATTTAAGAAAGCTGTTCTGACAGAGATCATTCCTGTTTAAAGGATCACCATCTAAACCTGGCTTATGCAGCAGTGCAGTTTTGCTGCTGCAGAATTGCTAATCAGCTGCTTGGGACAAGAGTGAACCCTGAGGTGATGAACTGAAGCACACACTCCTTGTGACTCCATATGCAAGGGCTGGAGTGTGCTGAGGGGCACAAGACCCCCCCCAGCAAAGCAGTAACACAGGGAATTTGGAGGCAGATGCTGCAGGGCAGGTGTAAATCCTGTCTGGGTGAAGGGACAGCAATGGGATGCTCTACCCACCTGGTAGCACTGCTTTGCATTAGCACAGTGTCTTTGAAAAGGTGAAGAGCTGCAGATGTTTCTCATCATGACCAGATTCGCTGAAGGGTGAGGAGGAAAAAGGTGGCAGCAAGCTGCTGGTCTCTCTGCTAACTCTGCTTGGTACTGGGAGCCTGTGGCACCATTCCTGCTAGTGCTGCTACCTGCACTGGTTACCCCTATGGTATTGTTAAGTGCACAGTGCTGCACAGGGTTGGCTCTCTGGGCTTCCCCATGGGTTCAAAGCTGGGCTGCAGTGGCAGGTTTGGCCTCCCAAGGTGCCACTGGCCAGGGTACAGCAGGGTTTATTCAAAGGGTTGGAATCCCTGCAGCAGATCATGTTCAGCTCTTGGTACAAAAACCTCTCCTAGAAGTGTCAAGATCCATCTGTTGAGAGGGGCAGCTCCTGTGTCTGGGGAAAGTTGTCTGAATAAAACGCAGTGGGAGCTGTTGGCAGAGGTTGCCATGAGATAAGACCATAGTAATCTCCAAACAGGGTGGTTGGTGAGTCTCTAGGGACTGTTAGCATCCCCTTTCAACCAGACAGAAGGAAGAAAAGGAAGGTTTGTCTATTGTACATCCTGGTCTATGCCCAGGGATCATACCTGACTTACACATGGTGTGGTGAAAAGGTTTTTCCAAGGTAAGTCTGAGACTCTGGGGGCACATAATGCCTCTGTAACCAGGCTCTCCAAGTGAGCTAGGGAGTATTGCTGTGCAGAGGGAGAGAGGGATTGACCTTCCCCACTACCCTACAAAAGGGATCAATAATGTCAATGGCAGCAACAAAGGCACTGAAAAAGTGGGAACACTCGATGGTGAGAAGCCTTGGGGCTGCAGGTTTGAATTAGAGCTCATGATATAATCTCATCTATCACTTGTATGGAGCATAAGGGGCAGAGGGGATTTCTGTGTGCTTGGCAACTATGTCCACGTCTCTCTGTGCAGCTATTATTAATACAAAGCTGATACACGAGTTAAATAGAAATCTTCTACTTCTTGGCATGCTGTTCCTCATCTTCTTACTTTGGATATATCCTCAAGGCATTTTTTAAACACAACTAGTTATATTCCAAATCCTCTGTTACAGTTACAAACAATAATACTGGCTGAAACAATTAGAAAATGGGAAGTGCAGTTGATCCTACCCTTTCCCAAATACGTGGCTTCTGGCAGGCCCAGCTTTTGTTGTGAAACACCTGGTCCCATGGTGAAGCCCTTCTCTCAGGTCAGAGGCAGCAAATTTACAATCCTGGCCTTTGTCTTCCATGAACAAACAAGGGAGTTGCAGATGCTGAGAGACCTTAGGAAGACATAACTTCCTTTTTACCTTTTGTTATTGATACTGAGTGGTTTTTAACTTACATTCTTTAATTGAAAACATGGTTGATGAATTTGCAAGGCTGCAGCTCAGCTACTGAGCAAACTGTATTTGGGGTTGTTGGCCTCATAGTAACCGTGGAGCAAATAAATATGTGCATGAAGGGATATCTAGCAGTTGCAGGGCTGGAAATGGAATTAGTGACAAGACAGAGTGATTTAAAGAGCATTGGGTCTCATTAGGCTCAGATCAGACAGCAAGAGATGTGCTGATAAGGACAACTGTCATGTGCTTTCCTTGGTGCCTCTCCAGAAGGGACTCACTCCCAGCAGCACATTTGGAGTGAACAAATTGTTCTGTGAGCAGCAGAGTTAACAAAACCTGGGTTTTTCTGTCCCCTCAGAGAGCCCGAGCACATGGTCTTGACCCCAGAGTCTCTATGACTGTGTGAGTGGTCCAAATGCTGCCACAGCATGTGCCGCCTTTCAGGCCTGTCAGTATCAGTGCACTGCGAGAGTCAGCCCTCTGCGCGCACCGGCTGCTGGCTTGTGGCACTAAAGGAGCTGAGAAACATAATGGATGACACCTGGCTGCTGGGGACCTTCCCAAAGCAGTTTCCAAAAGTTGTTTTTGTGGGAGTCGTGGTTTCAGTCCTGAACTGAAGCCTCTGATGGAGTAAAACTTGCTGGTTTTCACATCAGCCTTGTCTCGTAGGTGAAGCAAGGCATGCAGCTTTTCTCTATATGACCCCACTGCAAACTGAATCCTGGACAGTACTTTCAACTCAAGCTGTCAGAGTCAGTCAAACGCTACCCAGGCTCCAGGGAACTCCCTCTTGGCATGTCTAAACAGTATTTCCTTGGTAAGACAGCTCATAGCATCAGAAAGCCCACTGTATCTGCTGTAGTCCTACATTAATTATCAAGAGTCCTTGTCTCTTCTGTAATTCATTTCTTGTAACCAACTACTTCTTCCTTTATTAAATAAACATAGGTTTCCTTTAGTCAGCATTATGTATTTCAGTTTATCCAGCAATACGTCTTTGAAGTCATTTATGTATCAAAATAAGGGAGAAAGGATGGACTGCTTTTAAACCAAAAGGGATTTCGCTTTTGAGTTTCTTTGTAAATTGGGCAAAGGATGTAATTACCCAATAGCTGTATTAAGCAAAAGAATTACAGGGTTAAATCCTTTGTTGGGAAGAGATTTCACTCCCTCCATGCAGATGTCAGGATCTCTTCCTGAGAACTCTCCACTTGGTGATTCCCATCATAAGCAGGCCTGTGTGTGGTGAATTAGACACTCACATAAGACTGTTGCAACTACTTCAGCTGGACTTTCCACAGTATGCTGTACCTAAGGACCAAAAATTTGACAATTCCTTGAAAGAAGGGAGTTTTATAATTAGAACAGAAATCCCTAAGAAATGTCCTACCACTTGAGTCTTGAGGAATGTGATTTTCCTCTCATGGGGCTCAGTCCTGGTGCTTGGTCCTGACCCAGCTGTGGGGGTCTTGACTGCAGAGATTGTGACGGGGGAAGGCTAAGCTCAGGCTCTCCTGGTAATTTAAAAGCAACTGCTAAACACAGTGGCATGAGACATTATTCAGGAAAAACAGCTGTTTTCTGCAGCCCTTCTATGCTCTCCCAGCATATATCTTCAGCTGATGGGTTAGGGATGGCAGGCAACACATTCCTAGCATTACCTTCTCTTTTTGCTGTATCAATATCTGTATTCTGCTGTCCCTGGATTTACTCAGTACCTTTTTGTCACTTCTGGTCCTGTCTGCCTCTTCCAGCTCTCATGGCAGCAAGGTCAGGAGCTCACACTTGCTGCAGAGAATCCCCTTATTGGCTTTAATGCAGTCTCCCACTGGTTACCTAGAGATCCTGACATCTCGGGGCACAAGGTTTGGGGAATATTGGCTCTGCTTTCACATTGTCTTCCATGATTTTGTGAATCCCACTCATATCCTCCCATAACCTTCTTTTGTCTAAACTGAAGTGTCCCGGCCTTTGTGTTTTCTCCTCTCTGGTACTCTCTCCCACTGATATTTTCAGGTGCCTGTGATGGTTCAGGTTATTTTTTCCCATGGCTGCATCACCTGCTTTATCTCCACTGAAACTCATCTGCCACCTTCTTCTCCACTCACCAGGTCAGTGAGGTCCCTCTGAAGTCCCCTGCCATTGGTGTGACATTTGACCAGCTACTCAAAACAGCCCAGTTATCACCTGCAAACCTGGTTTTTTCACCTTCTGTCACATCTACATGCACCTCCTTTGGAGTCTTATTTCATCCTTTCCTCATCATGTCTTTAACAAGGTTTTGCAGCTGCTTGTGATGCAGCTCTGAAGATGTGGGCAAAACCAAAACCAGTGAAGGAAGCAGACCAGCTCCAGATGAGCCCTGCACTGCAGGGACTTTGCCCCCTCTTCCATGAGGTGGTGAGCAATGAATGAGAGTTGATGATCCCTTCTAAAACCCTCTACCTGACCAACAGGTGACGTCTACTCTGTCTCTGTTTCCACAGACCCGTGAGATAATGAGGGAAGAATAAAAGTCCATGTTTTTCAGTCAAAACCTACCTGTATTTGAGGGGGTAGTTGAAGTGTCTGCCTGTGGATGATGCTGACACCTGTTTGGTATTTCCTGGGCAGCTGCTTTTAATTTTTTTCCCCTCATGACACAAACTGTTGTGGAAAAAGGCAGGAGAAATGTCTTCAGCATGCAGTGATTATTAAACATAAAAAGGAGAAAAATCCCATTTATTACAAACAAACCACATCTGCTGGAGTTGAAACCTTCCCTCAAAGGCTGCAAAAAGGTTAAGTGCTGGAGAATTATAAAATATAGGATTTTATGTAACAGGAACATTCGTGTATGAGGGAACTCAAAGCTGAGACCAGGTGCCTGCTTCACCTTTCATTTAATGACCTGAATAATTAGTAGAATAATCTTTTTAGAAATGCTCTAGCAGCAGTGCCCTGGTTGTTGGATAAACAAACTCCTGAAGCGGGAAAAAGCTGGCAATAATAAACAACTGGTTGAGGGAGCAGCAAGGTTACGGGCAGTCATTAAACTGGGAGAACCTTCATCAGCACATTCAAGGAATCCAACAAGTCAGAGCTGTTTCACAGGGCAGGCTAAATAAGGAAAATTATTTATTAGGAGAGTGAACAGAGATCATTACACTCTGAAGTCTGGTGTTAGCATCCACTGTGGTTTCAGTCTTGCAAACAATAAAAGAATTGTTTTCTCTTGACAGTCATTTACTATTAAATCCTGGGTACCTCATTCTCCTTCCAGGCTTTAGCCTCCATTTGGGAATTTATCAAGGACAATGGCAGAGCACTCTGGCCATGGGCACACCTGCTGTGCCCTCTTCCTCACACCCATCACCTATTCCCCCTCTAATTTCAGGGCCAATTATTACCCTTCCAAAAGAATTTGTTTCAGGACTGAAAACTAAAAAGACACCCTGGGGCACCAGGGAGGACTAAGGTTAATATGTCTCTGAAAATTATTTCTAATATAATAATTCTTCAAACTCTGTCTGAAAGAAAATGGTGAAAGTAGTACCATGTTATTGCCACAGGAGACTGAGAGCATATTGGATTTTTTACTGCCTAGGCACCTCTGGGGTGTGAACAAATTTTGAGAAAATACCACCTGGTGCAGGGGTGAGGGTCAGAGGAAGGTGGAAGATTCACCAAGTTCACTGAGATCTCTGGTATTGACGCTGGCATGGTTTCAGGGGCATATCACCCAGCTTCTCCCTGATTTTAACACAACTGACTCCCAGAAGCATCAGGCTCTTGCAGACCATTTAACTGTCCGGGCCTTCAGGGTGGGTTAGGTAATGTGGGACCTTCCAGCCTTGATAGCCATGTGGCTGATGGACACATGAAGTCTTACACTTAAAGGAGTCCATCTAAATGTTTGGCTATCCTTGTATTTTGAAAATTGAACTCTACAATTTCCTCCTAACTTCTATGCTCTTTTCTTCAGATGAGGTTGTCCAGCATGGGATATGGAGAGGGCACACTCCATGGCTTTTCTGTGTAAGATTGCTATCACATTTCCCCAGCCTGCTCCCCAGCCTTCTCCATTCTAAATTAACCAAGCCTCTCCTCACACTCAGATATTTTCCAGACTTCTCATTCATGGTGCTGTGTCCTGGGTCTTTTCCATCTCCTTCCTCTTCCACAAAGTGGGGTTCTAAAGGCTGAAGGCAGAAGCTCCAGCTGAAGCCTTGCAAGAGCAGCATCACGCCACTATGTCTTACAGAAAAGCAAGTGAAAGACATTAGCAAGGAAGCTCTTGGGTTGCCCAGACTGGGCCTATGTTCCTGCAACCGCCTCTGATGACTCGCTGCCAAAAACTGCCCTTTTCTATCTTGAACCCAGTAAGGATTCTTGACTTATTCACATCTATTGGAAAGCTGCTTCAGACTTTGATCTTCTGGTACAGATACTCTTCTAATTTCCAAATAAAGGGTTTTCACAGGTAGTTTAAACCCATTTCTTGATTTGTTTCTTTGGTTTTGGTTGGTTGGTTTGGGGCTTTTTTTACTGCAATTGCTGCATGGCAGCTCTTTATCCCCAGGTTTTTTGCTACTATTTCCCTTTCATTTTCTTTGTGGATGTCATTTTAGCTGTGCACTGATTTCCCTTTTCTGCTTGCAGGACTTTGCCTTTCTACTTTCCCAGTTTCATCTTGAGGATTTCTGAGCACTCTTCCTAGTCATCACAATCCTTTTGAATCATGAGCCTGCCTTCCAGGGTCTTTCAAGCTCTCTTTTAGCTGTATTCCCTTCCCCATCATCCATTCTTCCACACAGTGGTCAGACATAGGCTGAACACACATTCTCTCAGTCTTGCAATGCTTTGAGCTACCTTTTACTCTCCCAATTTATCATGTAGGTGGATTCAGTTCTCCCAGTCAAGTCTATGCTGTGTTTCCCTGGTGCACACCTGAACATATCCACAAGGAAAGTGTCCAAACTCCTAGAATTAAGTCTGTTTCCCTTAATCACTGCACCAAAGAGGAAAAAATGAAAAAAAAATTGGCACAGTTTATTCTTCACAAATCCCTACAACATGTTTCATATCAACTGACTAATCTGTACCTGATTATAAATTGAGGGTTTCATAATAGGTTCTGGCAATCTTTCCAAGAATTAAAGTGAGATGTATTTAAATTCCATGATCTTCCCTGCAATGCAGGTACTAAATGTTCCCCTGTTATCCCTCTCTTATTCCCCAGCTACTCGAATGCAATTGTTAATAGCTTGGAACTGGCTTTGGATGGTCCTTAAGCTCTTACAGATGGATTTTGTCTGGTTATGAAAGCTGGAACACATCTCACTAATCTAAATGTTCTTTAAGCTTTTCTTCCCTTATTGCATTCCATGGCCCCAATTCTCTTGTTGTATGTTTCAGTTGTCTTCAACATCTGGTTATGATAAAGGTTTTCAGGAAGTTTGAAGCAGATGACAGTGGATGTTTCAGTTTCTGCTGGGCATCACCTCTCCACAACACAACTTTGTAGACTGTGGTGTCTTTAACCCTTTCCCTACGACTGCCTCAGATTTCCTCTCAGGACTTGAGAAAGGTGGGATGTAAAAGCCATGCAATAGATATCTCATTACTTTATTAACACAAATGATTCAGGAAAACTCAGAACAGCCTAAGGATCTATCCCTACTCATGCACCTCATCTTCTTGTCTGTAGGCTTAGAGCTATAGGCAGACATGTTTTAGGTGAGGTACATGACTTAGTGTTCTGTGTTAGACACTGGCCCAGAATGAAACCCAGATGATAAAGGTGGGCTCCTGATGTAAAGTATGGGGTGGGGTTTAGGTGTCTAAGAGGGGCATGTGAAGATTTATGGAGAGATTCATCCCTGAGTCAGCTTGAGTGCCTGACCCAAAAAAAGAGGACCATCTACCTGCCTGAGCCTCAGACCCTGCAACATCTCCTCAAGGAAGGTGCCTACATGTGGAAGGGAATGAGCAAGAATCAAAATTTCATGTTACAAACAGGAGCCAGTGAGGTAGTTGTAGTGCAGTGCCTCTCTCCTACCATGACAATATTTAGAGCATATCCCCACCTTCTCCTCCCAAAAACAGAAAGCAGTGTTTTAAGGTTTAATGCTTCTCTCAGTTTGCTAGACTTCAAAGCCATAACTCCCATCCACTTGAGCATCTCCTGGCCATGGGAAGCCATGGGTACCCCTTCCCCACTTTTGCCTGAGCTGTCCCCAGTGCAGTTGGAGCCTGAATGAATGAGTGCAAGGGAGTATGTATTCTTAGTCTGCTTTTTAGGGCACTTGGATGGGAGAAGTGAGCTTGCCCTTCCTCATCTTGTGAACATGACTGTGGGTGCTTCAATCTATGACACACAGGCTGGGCACGATCTTCTGAACCAGGTTCCTCAGAGTGCTGGGTTTGGATTTTACCACTTCAGGAAAAGGTGCCAGTCTCAGTGGCCTAAATCAGGTGGAGGAACTCAAGCACTTTGGAATCAAACAGAAGCCACCTCCAGGACTCAAAAAACAAGTTTTTCCCCATGCATGGTATAGCACCAGACGGTTTGACAATGAGTTAAATTTCTTCGCAGAAATACTACCACAGAGATAATTTGACACACATTATTAGGCTGATTTCACACTTTTACTTGTTTTGCTGTACTGCATAGTAGAATTAAAGGGGAGCAAAAGCAAATATATGAATGGGTGTATATATGGGTGAAATGTGGAAGATCAAAACCATGAGACAATCTGAGTCCAAAAATATATTGAGGAACCCTGAGAACTGATGGCAAGGAAGTGATGGGCAGAGTGGAGAGGAAGGAGACAAGAAGAGGTGGCTTGAGCTGCCTTTGTGCCAGGTGTGTCATTTATAGAACCGGTTTGTGATGAATGGGCTCTCTAGAGCACCAAAAGCTTTTGTTCATACAAAATCATCCAAATAAATGCAGAAACAGCTGCTGAAACTTGCATCCCAACCACTTCCTTTGTAGCAAAGCTTAAATATTAAGAGCAGATCAAGAGCTTTGAGGCTCCATGGCTCAGGTGCAGAGTTGTTATAGACTCATTTATTTATTACACCAGTCATAAACACAGCCTAGTAGCTTCACTTTTGCTTTGCTTCTGATAAAATACTCAGGGCAGGATCTTTTCAGTATACATCTACCCTCATTATTTTTTCATTGCATGTACAGTGAATATCAACTAACATAAAGGACTGTCTAATTAAATCTTTTGCTTTATGAGTACCTGTGAAATTAACTGGAGAGAGCAAAGAACTTAATTGGTTTGCAAAGGCAAAGTAACTTCATTTAATCCACCTATTGCAGTTTATACAGACTCTGCTAGGGCATGTTTGCCCAACAAGCCTTTCAAATTCAATAGTCACTGTTGTCTTGAGTTTTGCAGTTTCTCAGTGTTTCTCTTTGCTGTGATACTTTCTCACACATTTTTCTGTAAACATGGCCATGGTTTCTTAACAACTCTCTATGTTTTGCTAACTGTCTGTGTTATTATCATTCTATTGCCCTGGGTGAGGAAATATGATAAATTGATGCTTTGACCAATGGAATTGAGAGGTGGTCATTTCTACCTCCAATCCACGGTGATTTGTAAAAACATATAAATAAAGGCAGAGGGTTCTGCCCTCTCTCTCTTTTTGCCCTCTCCGTCTGCTGTCTCTGTGTAGTCCTTTATTTAGCTCTCCTTTTAGCTCCTGTGGCCTAGTCGGCCTCCTGACCAGTGCTACAAGTCACCATACACATAACAGTCAAGCAAACACACAAAATTATTTGGAGAAACTAAGGCAAAAATCACCTTAATGAGTAACTAGTTTGATGCACTTATCCCAACCTACGTCTGACCAAACATTATGTGGCACAACCAAAGCCTATTACAACAGTGGTTTTGCAGAGTGTTGCTGTGCAGCTCCTTCCCATGTGAAAGCAGAGAGGAGACATCTGCTGATGTTTCAGACAAGCTGGTGCCTGGCAGTCCTTGTGTCTCCTGGCTAACATGCTGGTATAGGTGGCATGGTTAGAGGTGGTCCAGTACTAGAACTACACTCTGGGAGACAAACTGTGTTTCTCCACATGCCTTTCAGAGGAAGAGTTAAAACAGGGCTACCTACAATTAAACTTGTTTGACCCTGAGAAGTTTGAATGACCAGAGCTACCCTGGACTCCTGTGGAAGACTGCTTTGACCTCCACACTCTTACACAAGACATGCTGCATGTGAGGACATAGCCAGGGCTACTGCTGGTGCCTCACACCTCCCTCTGGCGCAGTGCGACTGCTCTGAGGAGGATGCTTGCTCACACTCTGTTCTTCAGCAGATGTTCTCTATCTATATCTGGCTACAGCCTTTCCTGAACCATGCTGGGTGTTGCAGGGGATACACCAGCAGCACTAAGGAATAATGTGTTTTAAAAAGTGTATCCTAATTAACTTTTTAATACTCATTTTCCCTAGCATCAGCCTCATTAGTATTGTGTGTGTGAAATATTTGTTTAGCCAGTTATTATATTGCTAATCATGAAGACTGGCTTGTTGCCGGGATGCTTCACCCAAGCTACAATATCACAACTACAAATACAGAACTATAAAACAAATCACTCCTTAATCTTCAAGATTACGTTGCTGTGCTGATCCCTGCACTGCAGGTAACTATATTTTTTGAGCAACACAAAATGAACTCTTGTTACACATGATGTGCAGTGAGAGATCAGGTCATATTTTAAATTTATTATTCTGAATTTATCCTTTCTAATTTCTCTAAAGCTTGAAATGCCTCTGTGTCTCTGGGGCACTTTCTTAAATGGAAAAACTTCTTGCACATCAGTGGTGTAATACAATAGTACTTAGGCCCTTGCACTTTTACACAACAGGGCAAACTGCACAAGTTCCCTGAAATTAAGAGTTTGTCCCCCAGTCCTTGTCTCATGGCTGAGGGAACAGAAGGAGGTTTCCATCCATACTGGGCCTCTGGTGATCCTATTTCTACATTCAGATCCACCAATCTGCAGCCACTCTGTTGGCAAAATATGAGTGGCATTAAAAAAAGTGGGTTAACAAGGGGAACCTCAAACTTCTGGGCTGCACTACACCTTCCTCTCTAAGAGATGCCTTTGGAGGACAAAACCCCATATCATCCTGCTTCTGCTGCCCCAGGGACATTAAACTGCCAATTTCAAGATTGCACTGCAGGGTCCTTTACACGCCTTCTCTTTTGTTACTAGCTTCAGTATTTCTGGATAGAGTTTTTTCAGCAAGGTGTTTTCCCTGAATGATGTTTTCCAGCTTCAACACGTGGAATGACTGGAACACCACAAGGTACAAGGAGGTGCTGTCAATGAACCATTTAATAGCTTGTAATAGACATACACAGTACTTGGTCCTTCAGGGGCTGGTCCAGGCCTGATCTCAATAAAGAGAAGACTACACTGTCAGTCCAGCTCATGTTTTTCCATAAAGTCCATGTTATCCCTGCCTTTCTCCTCGCAAATGCATGAAACTTTACTGAAGCCATTAGCCCCACCTGCAATGAACTTGTTTACCGCCCTTATAGCAGTTACTCTGTAATTAAGTAAGTGGACAGTGATGACCTTCATCTATCCCCTGGGTATTTTCCACAAATACCCACTTCAGTGTTCAAGTAAGATAAGATCACTGCCAGGGATGCTGTTTAGGAAGAGCTGGCTAAGGGATAACATAGCCACTAATGACTAGCAATCTTCAAATCAGAGCTAAGAAGAGCACGATGAGTAATTTGATAAATTTAAAATAGAACTGCGTGGAAGAATGGAAAAGAAGCCATAATAGTTTTTTTTCTCAGCAGCTGACAATGGAATTCTCAAAGTGTTAAACAAATGACACCTCAGGAAAGAGTTATAATTTGCAAACATAAACTGACTCTTGGACAGAGGATCTAAGCTTCCCTATGTAACCAATAGCAAATAAACACCTCTCCTAAGCACCTCTCCTGACTCAGCTACCAATTTACTGTATGAGACTGGATGAGTAACTTAATTTCCCTTTATTTTTACATATATCTAAGACCCTACTGAGCCTATGAATAAATGGATATCTTGATATACATATATCCCCTACATGTCCATTTAATACAATTTAATATTTGAATTTTTAATGTAGTAGGATTCAATCCTTCATAATAAATAAAACACAGAGCTGTATTAGTGCTCAATGTCCTTGCAGAACAGAGGTGCCCTAATGCTTATTCATGCCTGCAGAATAAACTGAAGGCTAAGGCTGAAAGACACCAAATGCTGAAGACTTTGTTGAAGGTTTTATGTGAAGGGGCTTTGTGGCGGCCCAGACAAGGGGAGAGGGCTCTGCTTCTGAGCCTCTGAGAGCAGAGAGCCCTGGAGCAGCACTGTCAGCAGCTGAGAGTTTGGAGAAAGGCAGAAAGTGGATGATCCACTGTGCCCAGAGCTCCCTCCTGCACTGTGAAGTCTTCTCGCCACAGGCACAGCAGGGGCTAACCCCAGCAGCAGCTGAGGCAAACCAGGCAAACAAGGCAGAAGCCCTCCTGGTGAAGCTCGGCTGCACACTGAATTAGCCGTGGCCCTGGAGCGATGTTTAGAAGGAAACAGCAAATGCGAGTGTGCCTAATTAAAGTTGACACTCATAATGGCACTGCCTGTAATAGTATCAGGAGATTATCAGTTACAGGCCAGTGCTACAAGGTTGGGTGATGACCCTGCCAAGGCGTGACCCTTATACCAGCCCTGTCTGGCCAGATCTCAATATCTGCTCTTTACTGATGAATATCTCATGTTGATAGGGGAGAGAAAACAGCTTTTTACCTCCTCATCTCTGTCTCCAGCTACTCCCTATACTATGCAAACACTGATTATTGAGAAATCCAGGTTAGGGTTTATCTAACTGATCGTTAATACAAAAGCAGGTAAATGAACAGAGGTTATAGAAAGGGCTTAGGAGGAAGAAGACACAAAGTGCCTTTTCCTTTTCTGACTACTGGGTTGAGTATTTTTATATTTACTTACTTAACCTATATCCACGTTAAACGTATGGGGCAGTTTGGGACACCAGGAAGAAACTCAAATAAGCCAGCTGGTGTGGGATAGTGAGGGATCTCAGGGCATTAATTATCAATTTTATCTCTGACAATTTCAGCTGGTTCAGATGCACTTTCCACATTTAATGCCTTCTGCAGACTGGAAGACCATGCAGGAAGCATGTAATTCAGCTTGCATCTGCAGTCTCCCTACTTCAACCACAAAGCTTCTGCAATATGGACTGTTTTTTAAATTGGTCTGCACACTCACTTGTAGCAGACCTTCCTTCCCTTTAACACTCTGCACCGGTAAATGGATACTCCCAATGCCTGCCCAGAGATTCTTTCCCTAATGTAAGTGAATCCTCTCCCCATATTCACTGTGCATCAGAACATAACACACTGGAGGCAAGGCAACTTCAGAAAATGAGAGAAATCCCAGTATTCAAGAAAGTCTGAGACATCGCTTCAAGGTCTCAGCTGTTGCACACTGTAATTTTCTCCTGAAGCTGGCACTTACTCATGGGTCTGGATCCATAACTTGCTTCCAAGCAACCAGTGACATGTGTCAAACACCAATCTTCCGGCTTGGCAGAAAATTCAAATGCAACTACTGCTTTTACAGAAGGTGAGAGCAGGTCTCCTTTAATTTTGTCTCTACTCCTTTTTCTCAAAAAGCTCCAGGATCTTAATTACAGCAACATTCCCCAGTGGAATGAGAGCGCTCTGATTTAGCAGGGTAATGAGGTGCATGAATTAACAGTGACATCAACTCATGCCTCCAGTCAATACTTTGATATCTCATCTATTGAAGTAAGTACATTTTAACATTAATCCCAGCAGAATTTCATACATGTGTGTGCTGCAGTCAGAGGATGCAGACAGATGGGTTCAAACCCAGTCCAAGGAACGTGGGAATTCAAGTGAGAAGGGAATTTGAGAGATTCTCAAAAAAAGAGGTTCATAGCTTTCAAGATGGGCTTAGCACTTCCTTGGAAATGCGACATAGTTCCTGTAAATGCAGAAGTTTTGGGGAATTTGTGACATTCTGGACTCCCAAATCAAATTACTAACATGGTAGAAAAAAGCATCAGAATAAGCTTCTTCCTGGTACAGCAGAAAAATGACGTATTTAGACCTGAAATCATACATACAAGAAAGGCAGAAAAAAAGTCCATACTGGTGGAGATATTAGCTGGATTTATATATATATTGACAATTACATTATAAAATAATCTAAAGGGTTTTAGCAGGTCTGTGGGATTCAAGAGATCCTTAAAGCTCACATCCCTTTTTTACATCCTCATCCAGGTATAAGAAATACAGCTGCCTCTGACTTTGCTAAAGGGTTCAGAAGGACAGGCTGTGCATACCGCACACTGCTGGGTAGTTTCAACAGTGCAGTAGCTGCTGACAACACCTAAAATGCTGTAACTGAGACCATTTCTCAGCTCTCATCTCTGGGGATATGCCCTAACCCATTCCACCTCCCGCTCCAGAAGCATTAAGGAGGCAAACCCCAGAGCTTGAGCCAAAAAGGAGCTTTGGTTCTTGTGGAAGAAAAGCAAGGTCAAGCAGGAGACCTTTAGAGGATCAGACAGGAAAGGGAGTTCCTGGGCAGAGAACTTGTTAGAAAGGGATTGGGAACTGTCAGTGAGAATTCTCTGTCCTTTGGTTTGGACTCACTGGTGCTGTGGGGAGAAGAGCACTGGCTATACTGGCAAAGCAGCAGGATATGCCAGTGAAATGCCAAATTCCATTATCAACTCCCGCCCCCCCCCCCGAGAAACAACGCAAAATTTAAAAAGCTATTTTTCTGAACTTTCTGAATCGTTATATTATTCAAATGCAAGAGCACCACATTAAGGCTGTGCTC